>JAOXOE010029267.1:0-14723 GCA_028565055.1 Phoeniculus purpureus
TAGACAGAGGCAAAGAAAGTGTTGAGTATCTCTGCCTTCTCTGCATCCTCTGTCTCCAGGGTACCCACCTCATTCAGTAGGGGGCCCACATTGCCTCTAGTTTTAGTTTTACCTGCCATGTATTTGAAGAAGCCCTTTTTATTGCCTCTGACTTCTCTTGCAAGGTTTAATTCCAAGGAGGCCTTGGCTTTCCTAGTTGCATCCCTACATTCTATCACCAGAGCCCAAGTGGCCATCGCATCCTTCCATGACTTATAGGCTTTCTTCTTCTTCAGTTTGTCCAGCAGCTCTCTGTTTAACCACGCAGGTCTTCTGGCTCCCTTCCTTTACTTCTTTCCTGTTGGAATGTCCTCACCCCAAAATGGAAGTAATGAAGAAAATATAATTTGTGCCCCAGACTTATTCACCAACAATCCTAAGGCTTTGAAGTCTTTCTTCATTCCCCTGAATCTATGGAATGCAGCTTCCTCCCCACCTGTCTGGAAGATCAGTAGTGGGTAAGAGTCAGTTGATTTCACCAGGTTAGGAAGTGTCCTAGTGATATGCCTGATTTGGATTGCAAGTAGACTGCAGACTTCCCTGTGATGAGGGTCAGCTCTGCATATTGGGCTCTCATTTCCCTTTAGGAGTGAGTCTCCAATAACTAAGTAACCTGCTTTATGGAGGAGGTTGTCGTATTACTGGAAGAGCTAGCCGATTTATGCAATTGTGATAAGAACTCTGGAATAGGTTGTCTATCATCTATATCCCTATTAGACTGACTGTCTTCCAGGAGGGGCTCAAATCTGTTTCTCAGAGGCACCTGGGGAGGTAAGGCAGGCAAGGGGGGTGCTTGTCTTCTGCCATGGCCATGAACTTGCCTCCACTCATCCCTTCTACTTTTATCTTTAGAAGTCTAAGTATCGTGAAATCTTGACATTTACAATGAAATAATGAAATGGATCTGAGTTCTTACTATGTTTCATTTAAAATCTCCAGTAACCTGAAGGCGTTCAGGTTCAAGAAAACAACCAAAGAAACCTGATACCTAACAGCATATTTTCATTTCTTTAACCTGTACACATTAAGCAAACTTAGTCTTTTGGCATTCAGCAGCTAGCAGCAGACTAGCCATTTGCAAGTTTTACTGTTGATCTTTCTTTAAAAAAACAGATGGTGGTGGCGTGTGGAACACAATAATTTTTACTGCAAATTTACACAGTTACTGTCCTCACATTATTAACTTCAAACTTCAATTAAATTTGACCTTTTGCTGTAGCAAAACCTTCTGTGCTTCTCCTCCATTCAGGCAGAAATAAGAACATAGAGACGTAACCCCTCTAGTCCCACTGCTTAAATCCTTCCAGTCTGAAAGCTTTTTTTCTCTAGAGTGACTATAGTCCCATCTACGGTCCTCCAATAACAGCTCCTCATCACTGCTTCTGAAAGTCACCTTCTGAAAGTCCCATTTTTTAAAAAACATTACACTCACTTGCTCTAAGTTTAGTTTCAGCATCAGCTTCACTCACAGTGAGTGTGACAGGGCACTGGAACAGGCTGCCCAGGGGGGTTGTCGTGTCTCCTTCTCTGGAGATGTTTAAAACCCGCCTGGATGTGTTCCTCTGTGACTTGGTCTAGGTGATCCTGCTGTGGGAGGGGGATTGGACTAGATGATCTTTCAAGGTCTCTTCTAATCCATAATGATTCTATGATTCACCTGCTACCATTTCAAGCAAGAAGCAATTGCCTACAGAAAACTTAAGCTGCCCAAACAGTTAAGTCCATCATAATAATTAATTTTTTTCATAATAAGAAAATAGAGATGTTCAAGACTTACGTAATCTTTTATGGTTTCTTCTAGTTGGGATATCAATTTTTGTAGCTTTGCAATAACATCATCTTTTTGCTCCACAATATCTAGCAGTTCTTGAATCCTTTCATTCTGTGTATTCATTTTCTTGGAAAAGGAAGAATGTGTTAAATTGTGGAACTATACTATGCATTTGGAAGCAAAATCCATTAAAAAAACCCCTTGAGA
This sequence comes from Phoeniculus purpureus, assembly GCA_028565055.1. NCBI lineage: Eukaryota > Metazoa > Chordata > Aves > Bucerotiformes > Phoeniculidae > Phoeniculus > Phoeniculus purpureus. Next base: position 2,018 of record JAOXOE010029267.1, read on the forward strand.
TAAAAAAAGCTCAAAGCACACCATAACAACATTTAAAGCTGTTTTTTCTTAAGGCAACTTATTTTGTACTAGTTGTTCCCGAGAAAGTTACCTTGGTTGCTTCTTTTAGGTGCTCAGCACACTCATCCTGTTCAATCCTCTGCATTTCAAAGTCTGTGAAAGGAAACAAAGTGTGCGTCAAATAAGCAGTAACTACATCGTTTACCCAGTAATCCATTTTTACAGATCTTCTGGTACCTCAGTTGCTTTTGAATAGACTTATGTATTTGCATGTTAACTTCTACTATTAGGACATAATTCAAATATCTGGTTAGGGTTTTCTGCACAGGAGAATTGGACCTTGCAACCCATATGAAATCATGTCAACAGACTTACGCTGAAACCCTCTTATGAGACATTGCTACAGCACACCTGAAAACACTACATAAACCACAAAATCAGGAATCAGTAATGTTGACATTTTATCCCACAGTCAGAAATTGACCCCTTTACATTTGGTCTTAAAAAATGAAATAACCAAGGCCTGTAGAACTGAACATACACAAAACAATTGCTTACCAGTTGTACACGTGTTTTCGCTCCAAAATCCCACCCAATTGGATTATTTATGGATTATTACAGTAGTCAGGCTCACCTTTGTTTTTCTGTGTCAGCTTTTCTTCAGTTTCGATTACTTCATTGGTTTTCTTTCTCAGCTCTTCTTTAGTCTTTATTAGTTCAATGGTAATTTTTGCCAGTTGTTTTTCAAGCAAATCTATAATTTCCTCTGGGTTCTCCAGGGACACAATGTATTTGTGTGCCTCTTCTGCCTGCTTTTTGATATCAATGATATCATTTTGCAGAGAATCAATAATGCCCTCAATATCAATGTGGGTGCCTGGCCCTGTGCTGTAGCTTTCATCCTGAAAGATAATTTATAACCATTTAGGAAGACAAAAATAATTAGCATAACAATAGCCATTAAGGTTTACAGAAACCTTGGGAAACATGATTAATTCGAACATAGAAGTACAATTATTTTGAGGTTCAAAGTAATCTTGAGGGTTCATGTGCAATTTGATTACCATTTCTGTCTACCTTCACACACAAATCTCCAGTATCAAGTGATAGCTACTTAATTTTTATAGTCTCTAATGACCCATCTCCCTGGGCAGCCTGTTCCAATCCCTGATGACCCTCACAACAAAGAAGCTTTTCCTAACTGAAACTTCCCCTGGTGCAATTGAGGCCCTTTCCATTGCAATTCCTTGAAACCATCCTTCTAATCCTTGAGACTTACTGTCACAATAAGAGGGAATTAGTGAAAAGGACATTATTGAGGGAGGGATAAAAATACCAGCGGTCCTGCTTGTTCACTGCAAGGCTGATCCTTTAATTTATTTCCTTCATCTGTGTTTTCAGGAGAACTATTTACAAGTTCCTTGAAGATTTCCAGGCGCTTCTCAGAATTGTATTCAAGCCGTTCTCTTTCATGAGAAAGGCACCGTCTATAGTAAGAAAAGTAAAGCAGGTAGAAGCTAGCCAGTGTGAGTTAAATTACTCATACACTTACCTATAAAGGCATTTTTCTGTATTGTGGGACAATAGAACCAAACACACAGAGGTGTTGCTACACCAAACGAGAAGTATATTTCACAGACACACCCCCCCACACTGAAGAATGAAAGTGAGAAAAGTACATACACAGGTTATGGATAGCACATAAGGACAAGCATGATTTTCTAAGCTTCTTGAGCCAGGGTCATTGAGACTGCACTAATGACAGAATTTGCAAATGTCACTCTTTCTACAGACATCCTGTCAAGAAAGCTCTTCAGGAAAAAAACGCTGCTTACAGATTATACCCCCCCAAAAACACACCCCACAAAAAAGCAAAGCCTTTCCTCCCCAGTAGCTTTTCTGAACTCTGTCCAAACTGAAACATTTCTATTAACAATGGCAGTGAATCTTAACAGAAGAGCATGGTCATTTATGGCCATGCCACAGATTTAAGAAATAAGTTAATCGACTTCCAATTTCTTAACCAAGAACTGCTTAAAGCTAACTTACTTGAAATCCATTTCCTGCTCAGCAAAATATTGCTGAAATTCTTGTGTCACTTCTTCACGAATTTTTAGTTCCAGCAGCAACTTGTTCTTCTTTTCAGTAATAAGTTGGTCCTTCAGCTCTTCTATGAGACTTAGTAGCCTCTGGAATTACCATTAGTATTAAGTTTTTCACAAAGAAATAGTTTCCCAGAAGTAAGATTATCTATTCCTCAAACATTACACCGCTTTACTCTTATAGCTGGCAAAAGCCCTTCCACTTTTTTATTTTATTCACAAACTGGAGGATTCAAGAGTAGATTGAAATAGCAGTTTTAAGTTTAAAAAGAGATGGGGTATTTGCAAGAAACATTTATTACAAGAACCCTTGAAATTGTGATAAATAGTCTTAAGATCCACAGGATTTAGCTTGTGTTTTCAAGATGCTAATTATTGGAACTATGATAAAACAGCCTCTAGCCTTCAGTTCTCTCCCCTCCTTGTCTTCCCTGGAAGTGACTAAAATTTCTGTTCTGTGAAGAACAGGTTTCAGAGTTTTCTTGCACAGAAAATACAAAGAAACAGTCTTTTGTATTGCTAAAAAGCAAGTGGTATTTACTGTGCTTGGACCACATGTTACTGTATTTAGAAACATTTCTTACAACTTTCCCACATACAAGAACCTAGTCAGGAACAATCCAACTTTTGGTTCTTAACACTGGATTTAGGTAGAACAAGGGTGATCAGAAAAAAAAAAAAATAAAGTGAAGGATGGTAAAAACCAGAAGAAGACTACCTTGGTTCAAGGCTCCAGACTACACTAACTCTTAAAGCAACCCTGGCACGTACCATATAGATGTCTTTTTCAATAAGAACTTTATTTTCTTCATGTTTCTGCACTTCCTCTGTTGATCTGTCATGCTGTTCCTCCATCTCATCATCATCTTCAATCACATCTTCTAATGTTCTGTCCCAATGGATAGTAGCTCTTCTCCTTGGAACTGGCTTTATACAACAACTAGGCTGTGATGATTGTTCTGCCAATTTCTGTCCAAATGACTGGTCTTGAGGAAGAACAGATGTGTCCATAACCAAAACCTACCCAGAAAACACAGAATAAAGTCATCAGTATTTTCTAAACCTCTACTGGCCACTCCACGAGATACTTGTTGCATTCTCCTATAATCTCCTGAGCGTAGTAACCCCTCCACCGCCCCTCCCCCATCCTCTGTTCAAACCAGTTTGGAGGTGGAGTACCAAAGAGTAATTTTATAGCCTAAAGCTTCTTTCGTTCCCAGGAACGCCAGCTTTCACTAGCTTGGCAGCCTACACGAGGGTTGCCAGATCATACACCAACACATTTCTGTGTTTCCTATGCTTTTCTAGTTGCATCTTACAAATTTCACCCCACGAATTCCATTTTTATATGGAATTTTTATTTCTAACTTTCATGATTGTTCTCACAGTCTGCTCCTTCTAGTGCTGTGCTTAATCTGCTTAGACAAGCCCACATTCCAAAGGTCTGGTTCTACTGTCCTTCGAACATCTACATCAACTTAAGTCTTCCATGGCTTCCCTTAAGACTGCAGAACTTAACCCCCAGTACTTTAAACTTCCAACTTCAGTTACACCACTTCAATTAGTTCTACTCACTCTGCTTAACCTCCACCTTCCCACTGAAGGTCATAAAGACAAACTCTTGGTGGTGCTCAGTCTATGTGATCAGTGCTTCAAGCAAGCAATACTTCAAATTACGATAGTAGTATATGGGACAGCTAGAATTGCTCCTCAGTTAAGAGTGTGTTATGAGTACAGAACAAATATTTGTACAGATTTCAGGGAATTTCTTCCTAATATAGCAAGTGTCTCATCAAGCTGGACACTTTATAGAATTTTGAAGTAGAAGATAATTCACTCCTACACTCCAAAGAAAATAAAAAACATAATACTGTCCCAGCAAAGCCTTTTTCAGGAAATAAGGACTAACTTGTAACAGTTAGAAAGTAGGACTGCAGCATGAGACAGAAAAATATGGTAACTAAATTATTATTCTTAGAAGTGAGATATCCTGCTCTTTAAATGCAAATAGTAAGTAGTGATCAACAAGATAAGCAACACACTTACTTCTTGTGCAAGAGCCGAGAACCTGAGCACATTGAGTGTTTCATCGTATGCTGAAGCACACTGGCTTATGTTTACTATCATGTAGACTTTCCCCTTTCCAGTGAAGTATGCTTGAAGATAATGAGTTAACTTACTTTCCCGAAAAGGTATGTGCAGCTGCAACCTTTAAAGACAAAAGAACACATGCCCAGAAATTTAATCAGTAGTGGTGGTCTTTAAATCTGTTAAAATTGTTCTGCACTAGGTACAGCTTTTCTGTGGCTACTTCTTTAGTGATGCTCTCTGACAGGCTATGAGAGTACAACCAATGAGAGTACTCAAACCAAAAGCATATTGAACATTTACCCTCATGGTACAGCAAGCTACACCGCACCTCTCTCTTTTCCTTTCTACATTCATAAAAAGGACATCTCGATCCAGGCATGAAATATCCAGCAGTATCAGAACCCTCTCTCACTCAGTGAGAACGTCCTCTAAGAATGGACAATAGCAAGTGCCTGGAGATACTTATCAGAAACTTTTCCTTAATCTCCCAGCAGTTTATTTCCTAAATCAGCAGTTGTGGTCTTTAATGCAACAGCTCATGATGTAATTTTTGATGCCTGTAGGAAATTTTATGAAAGTTCCTAAAACCCAACTGGAAAAAAAAAAACCCCAAAATAAAAACAACAACATACTTGCCATCACTTAATAGGCTGCCTGCCTTTTGGACACGACAGCTATTCAACTATATGCTACAGAAAACAGCACAATAGTGATGCTCTGGCCAGAATACATATAGGGCTCATAAGAAGCTTAGTTGCAGAACTAGTAAGAATAATTTTAAGAAAGTCACTGTTCTATTCAACCTGCAAGGGGTATTAACATGGTAAGAGATCGTGCTTCAGAACATTTATTCTGTCTTTTTTAAATGCCAAGTTATTAGGATCATAAAATTACATTCTGAACACATTAACAAAAGAAAGTTAAATTGCCAAAACATATGGTACCATGTATGAAGAAGGTTAGGATTACTGATTTAAAGAAAAAAAGTGTGTTTAAAATCACTTTGGTAGATTAACAAGACTTCAAAATATTTGAAAGTGTATATATCTTTTGTAGCAGTAGCCTAAGAGTGAGCATTTTTTAGCTTAAGCAATAGCTTTTGAGTGTTGTAGGCAACACCTAAGAAACACAAACAGTTTGCAGTTCATAAAAGTACTTACTTTGACTGTTGACAGTTCTTGAGTGCTTTAACACACTTGCCTAGAGCCAGAAGAGAGGTGTTTATATTGCCACTCTCTTTCAATCTGTCACCTTTGTTGCAGGTCTTTGTGTATCTTTCTGAACCAGCAAGGTCACACATTGACAATCTGAAAGCAGATGAAGAAAATTCACTTGATTTACCTAGAAACAGGCACAAATTATTCAGGTTTTAAAATGATCACTTTTCTTAGAGGAAGAATCTGATCTTGAGCTGCATCTGCATGTACATTTCCATCTATTTCAGTATTACTTCCTCAATCAAATTTCATATTGTTTCCTGCCAAACTCTTTCCTTCCATCCTAACCCCTCCAACTCTTTCTTCCTTCTGAGAAGTTAGAGTTCATAAGTGCATCCAAACAGCAGGATCATATGCTCAACAGAGTGGGACAAGATATAGAACAGCACTGCAACCTGCTGATTTGCAGTAGAGGACCAAGTACTTACTGCATGAATGACAGAAAAGAGGAAACAGTTATACATGCATGAGGCTTCACCGGGGAGCACTTGGTCTATAGTGCAGTACTGGTACACCAACAGGGAAGAGAATTAGTAAATTCAGCATGAAAAACAAGGACTCTGCTCTCAACTTACTCATTGACTTGGATCACTTGGGGTGCTCCTACATCTTCAATTTTCAGTATTTTAACTGTGAATATGCTATGACTAAAAAAGAGAAGATTACATCAGTAGAGATGATAAAGTGGACCAATATCTTCAAAATATCTTCAGCATCCACAACATCAGAAATACTATTGTGAAAATACTGTTGAATCTACCAGCACACCTCAGCATATACTGTATCAGATACAAACTTCTAAAGAAACATTGGTGTAGTAGTTATTTTGCTTTTTTCCTCTGACATTTAGGCACATAAAGCTAACTGTTTTTGCAGGAAGGAGAATATTTGATAGCACACTGATCACTTTTGTACATGTTCACTTTATTGAAGGGGTCAATCCTTTTGGCTTAAAGCATTGGGTCCCATACTGGTAAAGGCTGCCAAAATGGAAACCTAAGTATCTGAACCCTGTTACCCTCTTCCCCTTCTAAAAGCCATGAGCCACATTTTGGGTTCTCCTTCCTGCACACCATCCTATGCCCAGTGTTATACAGAATGTTTCTCACCTTCTGCTGGAACAAGTATTTAGTTTTGTGCTTGCAGTACTCTGGTGTTTCAACCCCAGTTTTAGAAGTCTGAAAGCCTCCTTAGAATCAGAAATCTGAACCCACTGCACACCTTTAAGAAGAACAAACAGTCATCTTGGAAACATTGTTATCAAAAAGAAAGAATTGATAGGAGGATAATGGATGCATACCAAGGATACACCAAGGAATCAATAAAATCATTAACCAGTTTTCTGCAATAACATCAGGAACAGCTTTAATTTTCAAAGCTTTATATAAAAAAACTAAACCCATCTTATGCTGAATCATAGTTCAAAGCAAATGATTTCCTTCTTCACACATTTTCTAGTCACACAAGGAATGAAGGAGTTTGGTTCACTGCCCAATTGATTTTTTTAATCTGTAGTTTATATATGAAAAGTAGAAGCAGTGAAGCAAACACCTACACAAAGCCTTTAATTTAGAATTGGTGTCTTGGTTGTCCAGACAGGTTTCAAACCCTATTTTTCCCTTGACCATAAACATTCAGCCGGTTCTCTGGCTTCTGTTAACTCCCTGTCATCTGAAACCAAATTACATCTCAGGTTTGATTCAACCACAGTACTGAAAAGTACAACTTGTAGTCAGACTGTAATTTAACACATCTTGTCTAAGGTGTGTTCCTCTACAGAAAAAAGAACTGATGAGTCAGCTGTAACTATAGTTAAGACCTCCTGAAATCTTTTAAGAAACTTGGAAAAAAAAGTAACCACCCACTTAAGAAACTGCATAATTGTTTTCAATATTTCTTCCATTTTAAAGAAACATCAAGGAGTGCCCACAGGCTTAAGAGTTACACTCAAGAAAAAAGAGAAAATGCTATTCTAGGGACAGATACTATATGCGCATGTAGATTGCTGCATTCCACTCTCAAGGTAGACATTTCTGGCACATCAGTGAATGCAGTTAGGAATTTTCTAATCTGGAAAGAAGCATTCTTACAGGAAGATGGATTTCTCAAATGACATTTGGCCATTTGCAATATAGTCTAGTCACCTTTTACATAAGAACATCCCTTGATATCTTGAGCAAGACGTAGTGGTTTTCTTTTTTTGTCATTTGACACAGGAACGAGCAGATCATAAAAACATTCATTGTAAATCTCGAAAAATGAAACCCAGACTGAAAACGTGATGTAATTTTTCATAGCTGGGTTAGATCGCTCCAAATCTTCAAATGGTTCTTCCAAATCTGCCAGGTACAGAATCACAGAATATTCGTGGTTGGAAAGGACCTCCCAGATCACAGAGTCAAACCATACACACAGCAACAAAAAACAAAATCCTGATCAAACACTAGCACCAAAAACACTTAACCAGATAAAACACAAAATAAACCCCCTACATCCTCTGCCACTAGAGCCTGTCCTGAATTGCCATGTCTACACATTTCTTAAATACCTCCAGAGATGGCAACTCAACCACCTCCCTGGGCAGGCTGTACCTGACCACTCTCTCAGTAAAGAATTTGTTCCTAATATCTAATCTATAGAAGGCTTGTATTAGACTCACAAGTACATATCACTCTAAAAAAAAAAAAAACAAAAAACAAAAAAAACAAACCCATCCTACCATCCTAGTAGCTAGGGAGTTTTTAGATGCTACAAATAGGCTTATCTATTTAGATACAGGTACTATAAAAGCCTGCCATGTTACCACAAGGGCCCATAGTACTATTTTGCTACAATTTCATCTCATTTAGTGCCCATTCTGATATTCTTCTGTCTATTTTATGTTTTCCGCTCAGATAGCTTGCTTACTATCTGATACACATGAATATAAAGCCAGCACTAGTTATTTTATTACTAACATAACCCAGACACCAGTTAAGAAAGCATCATCCCAACTTTAATTGCGATTCCTTAACAATATAAAACATACCCTTAGAATCAGCTGGTGCTTTGTTGTCAGTGCTACTGTGACAGTCAGCCTACAAAAGAGAAGCAGATTTAAGATAGACTGTTGACAATGTGCCACCCATTACTTTCATAACAGCTCTACTGCCCTGCTAGAGAAGAGCAGTTACACATCCTGCCCAGCACAACGCACCATTCCACTCCTAGCAAAAGGGCTGCTCTTTCCTTAATACTCATTCCTTTCACTTCTCTTACAATAGGCCCTCTCACAACATATGGTACTTCAGCTTGCGAAACCAGAAGAAAAAACAATAGAAAAATAAAGAGCTGGAAGCCTACATCAAAACAGGTGATTTAACACGAGGATTTGCAGGACTCCAGTTATACTCATCAAAATACAAGGAAGTGTTTCTCTACCTCTTTTGTTTGACGAAGTAGTGTATATTTAATAGCGGTTTCTTCTCTCACTTGCTCTTTTGTCAGCTTTGTATAATCACGGCATCTATGTGGTTTGAGATCCATTCCTGTGTAGAGCTTTCCTTCAAGAGTTTTAAACAGCATATCCATAGTCCTTGGCAGAATACCAACATCACCTTCTGTCCCTGAAAGCAACACATAAATGAAAGATCCTAGTTATTACTGTGAACAAGGTATAAAGGAAAACAGAAAGATTAGTAACTCTAATCTCAAGGTATACATGAGGAACTTGGAGGTCACTTATAGGATTAAGTAGTAGGGGTTTTTATAGTCTCAAGGCAACAGAAATATTGTTAGAATCTTTTGAAAGATATTGGTCATTCAGCAGCAGGTCATACTCTACCTCTTAGACAAGAGGTAAAACATGAAACAAGAACTCTTGGGGTATTCTGCACAAGCTTAGCCACAAAGAAAAAAAGCCAAAACAAACCACACAGAACCCATAGATACTTTTCAATTATGTTTCATAGTCTGCCTTCACTCCCTTTCTCTGAAGGAAGGAATCCTAAAGTACAGCTAATGACTGATCTCTCAGTTATTGTCTCACATTAATTCCACAAACCCTACCAAAAAGTTCTAGAAGCCTTGTGAATTTTGAAGACCCTGGCAGAATTCTTCACCTAACAGAGATCATTTAAAAGACACTTCAGTGAAGATTCTTCCATATAGCACAAAACCCATTGTCCTCCTTCTACTTCTTGTATAAGCAGGAAAGCGCCTAGAATTGCCACTTCTTGATAAGGCAAACAGTTTCCATGTAAATCATATCACGCCATTAGTTAAATCTTACAAAAAATAATTACACAATGACATCTTCTGACCAGAAGGTACTTTGAGCTTTAGCAGTACAGAAGTAGCGCATCAGGGACAGGGATATAACAGGGATATCCTAGGACATAACTGATAACCACAGTAACTAATCCTATTTAACATCTTTGTTAATGTTTTGGATTAGAGCATTTAATGCACCCTCAGTTTGTAGGCAACACCAAATTCTGTGTGTTGACCTGCTTGAGGGTAGAGAGGCCCTGCAGAGATCTGGACATGCTGGACTGAGCAGTAGAGGCTAATTGTATGAGCTGTGTGCTACAGCCTGCATTTGGGTCACAACAACTCAACAATTTTGGGCTTATGGGACAGTGGCAGGAAAACTGCTCAACAGAAAGGGACTTGGGTGCACTGACTGACCTTCAGGTAAACATGAGTCAGGGAAATTTTAGGTTAGACATTAAGAAAAACTTTTTAATTGAAAGAGTCATCAGGCCTTGGAACAAGCTGCCCAGGGAGGTGATTGAATCACCACCCCTAGGTAGTCATGTAGATATGGAGCTTAGGAACACGGTTTTGTACAGTTAGGTTAATGACTGGACTCTACAAGTCTTGACCTTGAAGGTCTTTTCCAACCTAAACAATTCTATGCTTCCATGATTGTTAATAAACCAAAAGAAGCCAATGTATATAGTCTACATACTAAATAAATGGAAACATTATTTCTACTAGAAATAATCCTTAATGGAAAAAATAAATAGAAGGAAGTTTACGTAAGGAGAACTTCTATCTACTTATACCTTGGAATGTGTAGGTTTTCCCAGCATTTGTAACACCATATGTAAAAATAAGACGATTATATCCACATAAGAAATCTTGTACTGGTTGCTTCATGGTACCTTCAAAGAATTCTTCTTGAGTTGTTTCAGGTCCAAACACCTGATCATTACCAAGAAATATATATGTTTAAGAAATCGTTAGAGACTTAAAGAATCTTTTAAACTCTATGTTTATAATCTAAAAACTTTTGAAAACAATTAACTTACTTGTGAAAAAGAGAACTTTTGTATCAGCTGTCCAGCATTCAGTTGACTCAGAGAGGTTTTGGGAGGCTTCACTTTGATGCTTGTTGAATCTTCAAGTGAAACACAGTCCTATTATAAGTAAGAATAAGCAATGCAGTCATAAAAAGAGTATAAAGAGCTGAGCTTGAAGGAAAAAACCTCACATAGACTTAAAATAATTTTAAACTAAAAATATGTCATACCTGCAATTCATTTTGTTTTTCCAACGTTGTCAAAGGCCTAACACGCAGACAAACTTGTATGTGCCCCTTAGGCTCCAAACTGCTCCTCTTAAGTCAAACAAAAGCAAGTTACAAATTCAGCTAGACTCTTTGTTTGAAAAACAGCATGCTAAGGCACTTTTAGTATTCACCAGGCTACTTTAGAACAGACTTCTTTAACAACAAGTAATCCACTACTGCAGTTTTGAAAGTGTTTAGACCCTTGCACCAGTTAGCTGTGAGTTAATAATCTTGCAGCACATCTATGCCTACACTTGTACGGCACTCAGGCCAACTAGAAATCCAGAATGAAACTGCCAAAAACATGCAATCTGTGCTTAAGTTACTCAGAACTGGCAGTTAGCCTCATTCACTGAAGGCTAATGCACCAAATAAGGTTTCAGCGCAATGCAATACAAGTTAGTCTAATCCTCCAAATTCAAAAACATACTGAATAAGCTTCCCATCTGCTCTGTAAAATTCTGATTATTCTTATCATGAAAAAGGATAGTTTTTTTTTTTTCAAAAAAAATAAATATCCAAACAAGGCAAACTCTAAAGCTTTCTTACCTGGCTTGTGTCTGACCTTGTAGAAACAGAAGAAAACTCAGCAGAGAGATCTGTTTTAAGATCTTCTACGCTTACGGGTCCTGTTTTTTGAGATGGCTCAGCACTATCAATATAGGATGGTCTGAAAATTTTCTCTTTATTCAAAGTCGGTTCCATCTTGCCAGACAAAACATATAATGTAGAGCAGAAAATGCAAGTAAATTGATTCTGTGTCAACAGTAGACTGTTAAACTTCAAAATAATCTTTTAAAAACCATTTCAAACTATTAGTGCCTTTTGTATTGCTCTTTTCTTGGCAGCACTTGTTATGAATTATATGTAAAGTAACTCACAGACTATGGCAGCAAGTGTTCTAGCAAGCAGACATCTCCCACATGGCCTCCTACAGTTTTGAAGCTTTGGACACTACATTGCCATGTCTACACTACTGTGATGAGTACACATTATCTCATTAAATCCTGCGTGCAATGTTTATGCATTCATTGGTTTAACGCATTCATTCAACCACTGGGCACACCAGAGCTGTCTCAAAGTCCTCCTGCTCAGGTACAGGGTTGCCTGCTGAGCAGTCACAATTCTGTTCCTCCCAGCATCACACCTGCACACAGCCCGCACTTTGGGGTCAAAACACCTAAGAACTGGGTCTTCCTACCCAGCCTGTACAAAGTAGATACAGAACTTTATGCAGCCAGACAAACATCACCAAGCTGTAAACAAGGTAAAGTTTACTTAAGCAGCACCGTTGACTCTGTTTCTTCTAACCCGCACACCTTACTTTTGTCAGACAGTTGTATAAAGTTAAGGAAAAGATTTTCCTGAAGCGTTACCAGACCTTGAACAAGAACTGATCTAGGAATAAGTTTCTCCTGGAAGGGAACGTACCTGTGCTATCAGCGATCTGCAAGTCTTGTGACTATGCAGAGCCGCTCTGCAGAACGCTCTTCAGGAAAGACAGGCTTTTTGACGGGGCTTCTTACCTGTTAGGTAAGAGATGCTCTGGTAGCCTTAAATGTAAGCTAATCTTAAAGTGTTACTGATGAAGACGACGGGACGCTGCCGCATGCCTTGGCCAGCATAGGGGCACCAGGCCAGACGTTACCCACCGCTTGCTGCGCAGGACAAATTCTCGTGCTCTCGGTGACCCGTGACCCTCTGACCGTTGGCGAATACGAGGCGGTGAGAAGACGCCCCCC
>JAOXOE010029268.1:0-14722 GCA_028565055.1 Phoeniculus purpureus
CGCGGCCTGCGGGAGGGAGGGAGGGAGGGAGGGAGGGAGGCTGAGAGCGGCGGGAGGCGGCTACGCGAGCGGGGCCGGCCCGGGGAGCCCTCTGGAGCCTCTCCGGTCTCTCGCCGTGTGCCGGAGGTGAGGCCGCGCCGCGGGCGGGCGAGGAGGGAAGGAGGGAGGACGGGCAGGGCCGGTGCGGGGCGGCCTGCGCGGGTGGCTCCCGGGCTGCGGGAGCGGAGCCTCTCTGCGGGGCAGCGGGAGGTGCCGGTGCCGAGGGTGACCCCGGCGAAGCCCCCGCTGCTGGCGGGGCCCCTGTGGCACCGGCGTTGGGATCTGGCTGAAGGGGCTCGCGGGGCGGGTCGTGAACAGGGAGTTTGTTCGTTTTCTCCTGGTTCTGGGCCGGGTTTGAGAAGTTTTGGGGTTAGTTCTGTCGTGGGGGTGATTTTAGCGGTGTCTGTGCCCCCCCAGCGCCTGCTGGCCGCCCGCTCCTTCGCCGCAGCGGGTGTTGCTGGGGAGCCGAGCGCAGGCTGCCGGTGGGTTCCTCTCGGTGCGAGACAGCCCGAGCCGCCGCGATGTCCCGGGTGTGAGAGACACAGAGAGCCAGGCAGCACCCCGGGGTTGCCACAGCAACTCGCTCGGCTCTGCTGACCCTATTCCACGCTCAGCTCCCGAGGTCCTCGCTCCTGAGCCTCTGCGAGCTGTTCCACTAGAACTTCTTGAGTCTGAAGGTGCCTGAGCCCTTCTCTGGAGCAGAAGTGTTCTGCGATAAACTATAGAAACCATAAACGAGAAGCGCTTTGGCAGAGGGTGTGATTGAGGGTGTTTCATAACTTTCCACAGAGCCCTGGAAGGGGCTGCCCAGGGGGGTTGTGGAGTCTCCTTCTCTGGAGACATTTCAAACCCGCCTGGACATGTTCCCTAATGACTGGATCTAGGAGATCTTGCTGTGGCAGGGGGATTGGACTGGATGATCTTTCGAGGTCCCTTCCAATCCCTAATGGTTCTATAATCCACCACCTTCTGTCTTGTAAGTGTTTATAGGACACTTTCTGTCCGTAAGGGGAACACTCCTCTAAGTCGTGCAGTGGGTTCTGTTGCTCTGAGCTGACCTCAACGTTGATTCATTTGCTAGGCACTTAAAGTCATTTCAGAGGTAAAAAGGGGTTGTTCTGAGCACGCAGGCAGTATGCTGAGGATTCTTTTTTGAAGATCTTTATCTTTCTGTTCTCTAGACCTGTCGGTTTGTACCCAGTCAAGTGGGGAAGGAAGATGAAACTCACTGCTGGCAGATTGTGCTCCATGGTAAGTCCTGCTGCAGCATCTTGCTGTTTTCCTTTGGAGTTTATTTGGATCTGAATTCAGTACGTGGGTTCGCTGAAGCTGCGAGCAAGCCTGAGCTTGTTTGTGTTTGTTGGACTGATTACTTAATGTTTCACAGGCTTCTCAGGGTTTGACGAACGAGTATCTGTGGTGATCGTGAAAAGGGAGTAAGTCTCACAGAATCATCATTACTGGAAAGGTCCTCCAGGATCATCAAGTGCAGCCCTCATCCCAACATCTCCCTAACTCCCAGACCATGGCCTCAAGGGCTCTAGCTACTAACACCTCCAGGGATGGGGACTCCATCACCTTCTCTCATTCAGTTCTTGCTCTGTTCAGCCACATCCTATTAAAAACTGCCTTGCTTGTGTCAACGTAGATTTAAGCTGCTGCAGCTACAAACTAGGGGATGAGTGGCTGGAGAGCAGCCTGGCAGAGAGGGACCTGGCAGTACTGGGTGACAACCAGCTGAACAGGGTTCAGCAGGGTGCCCAGGTGGCCCAGAAGGCCAGTAGCATCCTGGCTTGGATCACCAGTAGTGTGGCCAGCAGGACTGGGGACGTCATTCTCCCCCTATACTGGGCACTGCTGAGGCCTCCCCTCGAGTACTGGGGGCAGTGCTGGGCTCCTCAGTTCAAGAAAGAGATGGAGGGCTTGGAGCAGGTCCAGAGGAGCAGTGAGGTTGAGGAAGGGACTGTAGGGAAAGGGTGATAAGGAAAGGCTGGAGGAGCTGGAGGTGTTTAGCTTGGAGGAGACTCAGGGGAGGCCTCTCTCCATCTCCCTGAAGAGAGATTGTAGTCAGATGGGGGTCAGGCTCTTCTCCCAGGCAGCCAGCACCAGGACAAGAGGGCAGGGCTTTGAAGCTGCACCAAGGGAGGGTTAGGCTGGATGTTATGAAGCCCTTCCTCACAGAAAGTGTGCTCAGAGCCTGGACTGGACTGCCCAGGACAGTGGGGGAGTCCCCATCCCTGGAGGTGTGGAAGGGCAGCCTGGCTGTGGCCCTTAGTGCCCTGGTTTGGCCGATGGGGTGATGTTAGGTGCTGGGCTGAGCTGGCTGAGCTCAGAGGGCTTTTTCAGCCTCAGTAATTCTGTGATTGAGTATTTTATACCGCGATGGGTCAGTATTCAAGTAACTGATAGTACATAGCTATTGGAGTTCCTGAAGTAAATCCACTGGAGATGTTCCAGAATGCGTGGGCAAAGCTAGCACAAGCAGAAAAACCCGTCTTTAGTAGGGCAAAGAGAATGTGTGCATACCTATCTCTACATAAACATATATATTTACGTTTTCATTTATAAATGTTTCACTGAAAGCTGCTTTCCCAAGTGTGTTTTCTGTTATCTGCTGAAGGTGGATGGGTTGACAGAGCGATACTGTGTGAAAATAAGCACCAACACATCAAAAACTACCCAAAATTGCCACTGTGAAACCCAGCTCTGCTGAGGAAGCTGGAAGCGGCTAAGAGAACCGATTGCAGCACCCACTCTAAACCACTTAAACCTACGAGTCTTACGGGCCTGAATGTGTGAGGGGGGTTCTGCTTTGTCCGTGTTAGTGGGTACGTGAAAGGCTGTTCTTTGGCACAAACTGCCTCCCTGATGCTTAGAATCATAGAATCATTGGGGATTGGAAGGGACCTTGAAAGATCACCTAGTCCAATCCCCCTGCCAGAGCAGGATCACCTAGACCAATGCTAAGAAAGGGTTTGCAGAAGTCAGATCGAAGTATAGGGAATACAAAACAACACACCTCCTACATCAGTTTCCATAGACACCTTCTTGTTCACTTCTCATTCTTTATTAAATATACATATAAAACTTTTTAAGAGACTATGTATTTAAGAGACCGTGTCTCATTAATGATGAAATTAAGTGCTGATGATGGAATTGTCTACTCAGCAAGTTTGCTGACAATTCCACATCAATGTGAGAAGGACCTTCTTCCCAGTGAGGGTGCCAGAGCCCTGGCAGGGGCTGCCCAGGGTGAGTGTGAAGTCTCCTTCTCTGGAGACATTTCAAACCCTCTTGGCCATGTTCCTGCGCGTCTGGATCTAGAGGATCCTGCTGTGGCAGGGGGATGGGGCTGGATGGTCTTTTGAGGTCCCTTACAATCACTAATGCTCTGGGATTCTGTGATGACACCACACAGGGTGGACTGGCTGATTCGCCTAGTGGCTGCTCAGCTCAGGTTGGAGAGTTGGGCTGAGAGGAATTGAATGAGTTTTAACCAAAAACCAAACTGAGAGCCCGTCACTTGGGAAGGGATAATGGGAGGCATCAATACAAGTTGGGTAGTGACCAGCTAGAGAGCCCCCTTGGGTGGAGGGATCTTGGAGTTAGTTTGGATAACAAACTGAAATTGGATCTGTAATGGGCCCTGCTGGTCAAGAAGGCCGAGAGGGTGTTGGGATGGATCCAAGAGGAGGATGTCTGGCAGATCAATGGAGGTTCTTCTACGCCTTTCTTCTCTGTTCAGTGGTGTCAGACAGGACAGGGGGTGATGGCTGCCAGCTGGAACACAGGGAGTTTCACCTCAACCTGAGGAAAGACTTCTTTCTAGTCAGGGTGATGAAATGTTGGAAGAGGCTGCCCAGGAAGGCTGTGGAGTCACCTTCTCTGGAGATGTCTCAGCCCCGGCTGGGTGCGGAATTGAGCTGATTGAGGTTCAGTGATTTGTACCCTGCTTGAGCAGGAGGGTTGGACCTGATGGCCTTGGAAGACTCCTTCCAACCCTAATAAACTGTGTGAACTGTATGTATTTCTCAGGTTTTAGAGATGGGTGGAGGCCTTACTGCTCCTCTTTGGCTAGAAGATTGCATTAGGAGGTTGAGGAAGTGCTGATGTGTGAAGTTTTTCAAGGAGCAATGAGTGTTCACATAAGTGCACAGGTCAGGAAGGGACATGGTTAAATCTGAAAGCTGGCTGTTAGTCAAGTTAGCTCAATGCAAAGCTTTTTGAATTTCAATTACTTAGAATCCTGTGGTGAGGGTTAACTCACCCTAACCAATTTCATCTTTCCTTGGAGGTTTATGTGATTGGCTTCTAGAGCTGTCTCTTGAGAAAGCTTCATGTGTTTCGTATTCAGGATTATAGGCCACTTCCCAGACCTGTGATCACAGAAGTAAAAACATTCCCCAAACATGAAGTTAAAGCGATTAGCAAGAATCCAAAGACTTATTTGCTATCATCATAGCTAAACAGCCCCAGCTGTCTCAACCTCTTCTCAACTAGAACGGTAGCTGTGCGCTGCTGAGCTTTGCATCCTGCTTGTTCATCTTCTGTTCTTCTCAGGCAGTAGGTGTAGACGGTGTGAGTGAGTGGGGTTTTTCCCCAGTTCTTACCACTTTTTGAAAGTGTGTGACTAATAAAGGTATTTACACAATTCCCCAAGAAAAAGATCTCTGGTAATTGACTTATTTAATATTTAGTTTGTGGTACCATGCAGTTGCTGACAGTAGTCGTTGAGTCTCCTTCTCTGGAGACGTTTCAAACCCACCTGGCCATGTTCCTGTGCGACTGGATCCAGGGGATCCTGCTGTGGCAGGGGGACTGGACTGGATGATCTGTCGAGGTCCCTTCCAATCCCTAATAACTGGATCTAGTGGATCCTGCTGTGTCAGGGGGACTGGACTGGGTGATATTTTAAGGTCCCTTCCAATCCCTAATGTGCTGTGATTATGTTGATATTTAGCTGTAGGTGGCTTTGGGGAATGAGGAGGGACTTAGAGATTTCTTGATGACTTGTTTTTCTTAGTAATCACTTAGCTATTCAAAAGGTGCTGGGAAAACCTTTCAGAAAGAGGTTTTATCCTTTGTTGGAGGAATTGGAACAGTAGATGTGTAGCTGAGCTCTTACACTTCAGTTCTGGCTCACGAGCAGTGTTGGTTTTGATCAGGAAATATTCAGAAGAGTGAGGTGTTAGTGTCTGCTACCAGAGACAGGCTCTGTGCCGCTTCTTTCCTGCCTAACTGCTGCTTAAGCCTTGTGCTCTTCTGCTGAAGCTGTTCTTTCTTTTCCAGACTGCTTAAGGCTAGTGCCTGCATGCCAGGGCAGATGCTGCAGTCAGCAGCTTTCCCCTAAGGCAAGATTACTCCTTGTATAGGAAGAGGGAGGTGAAAAAACCTGTTGACTGCAGCTGATGTTACATCTTCTCTCAAGAGCTGTGATTTCAGGTGGTCTCAGACACCTTCTGAATAGGAAGTTCGCAGTCTGCTTTGGGTTTTCTGAATTGTGACTCTGGACGAGGTCCTGAATGGCTCCAGACTTGAGAGGGGAAGACTGAGGTTGGCCATGAGGAGCAAATCCTTTGCTGTGAGAGTGCTGAGATGCTGGAACAGGCTGCCACAGGCAGCTGTGGCTGCCCCGTTGCTGGCAGTGCTGAAGGGCAGGTTGGCTGGGGCCCTGAGTAACCTGCGCTAGGGAAGGTGTCCCTGCCTCTGCAGGGGGGTTGGAACTGGCTGATCTTTAAGGTCCTTTCCAACCATGATTGTATAAGGACACAAACAGGGGGAGTGTGGAGAGTGCAGGAGCTGGGTTGGAAAACACTGGTGACACCTTTTTTACTGTCTTTAAAATACTGTCCGACCTTTTTTAACCTTTTAAACTCGTTTTCAACCTTTTATTTTTTAAAAAACATTTTAACTCTGTTTCTAAAATTTTTTTTAAAACCCTATTTAAGATTTTTTTTACTCTTTTTAAAATGTTCTTTAACCTTTTAAAACCTTTTTTGAGCCTCTTAAAAAACGTTTTCTATTTTTTTAACACTTTGTATTTTTTAATCCTTTTAAAAAACCTGCTATTTTTTAAAAACCTGCTTTTTCATTCTTTTAAAAACCTTTTTCACTCTTTTTTTAGACCCTTTTTACTGTCTTTTTAAACCTGTTACTTTTTTAACCTTTTTACTTTTTAAACTTCTTTTACTCTTATTTTTTTTAAATATTTTTTACCTTTTTCAGCCTATTTCACTTTTTTGTCCAATATCTTTTTTGTATCAGAAAGCAGTAGTCCAGGTACCTCTAGCAACACCAAGCCCAAAGCACAAGTTCATGTCGTTTGGGTTGAAGCTTGGACTTGATGATCCTGTATGTCTTTTCCAACCCTAATGGTTCTGTGATTCTGTGTCAAGCAATGAAGCTTCAGATAATGTTTTATTTTATGTTCCAGGGCTCGAAAGTAAATCAGTGGGTAGAACCCATGCAAACTGACCCACTCCATGGCCCACACAACAGCTGCCCTCCCAGTAACAGCAGCACGGAGAACATAACAAGCCATGATCTGTGAAGGAAGATCCTCTTTGAGTAATGAAGCACTGGCAGCAAAACCCTGTTAGGGACGATGCAGAGAAAACCCCATTTGCATAACATCTGCTCATAACCCCATAAGCTCCCTGCTAGCCCCCATGTAGCCCCCATGCTCCATGCAGCATCTTTCCCTGTTCCTCCTCACACTATATACACCTCCCCTCCATATCGCACACTTCATTAGGAACACATTGGAAGCCTCATGTGTACGTCGGGAAACACCTATGGGGGGAATACAATTTGCCAAATGAAGGCAGGAGCCCTTTATTTTGCACCTTGAAATCCTCAAGCCTGATAACAGGCTCATGCAAAACACATACACTCCAAATTTACTGTTCATTAGTTAACATTAACATCAAAACCCTACAAATCCATGTAATTTTTTCAACAAATCTCACCTGGTCTCACTATCAACTTCACTAGTTCATTTTTTGACTTCACTAGTTGACTTTTTGACTTCTCCCAGGTGCTGAGTACCAGCAGCGACTCCCTACCTTAGTGCAGAGCACTAAGTCTTAGAGCAGACTTAGACCCAAAACCCCTCATCTTGAGAGAGATGGCTGCGCCGAGCAGTACCCACAGGCATATTTTAGGGTCAGATTTTACGTGCTGCTGTTCAATGTAATTCATTTGGTCCTAGTTAATGAAATTTAAGTCTTACTATGCAAAAGCTATACCAGTTTATCCTTGGCTTTTGCTCCTTTATGGGTTCAACACATTTGTTTCAGTTATCTCAAGGATTATTGCTTTAAAAAAGCATTCTAAACCCAAACGATGCCTCTTGACGCTGCCAGAATTGATATAATGTATTTGCATTACTGAAATAGCCATTGATACCCGAAGGACAAAGTATTTTCCTTCCATGGAGCCAATACTTTTGGGCTTCTGTTGGAATATTTTCCCTGGACCCAATATAGAGGGAGAGAGAAAAACAGGGAAGCAAAACAGAGCCAAGTTTGCTCTTAGCACTAGTCATTTTCATATTACATTTTATGGGGTTTTTTTTTAATAGATTCACTAGTGTAGGACACAAAGATTTCAAATTATACTGAAAAGCTGAGTGGTTTTCAAATATCTTGGCTAAACTACTCCTTCCTTTAATTTTTAATTTTATTTCTGTCCTCAGCTGCATGTTTGAAAGGAAAACTCCATCTCCATAAAGCTTGTTACGTGAAAAATTATCAAATCAAGGTCACAGTCGGAGCTAAGGCAGGAGCCTGTTGCATTAGCAGCACCAGCTCATCCGATTCACACTCCCAATCATGAAATCACAAGGTTAGTGCTACATATATTAAACTAGCTAACCTCAGGAAATGAATGAAGCAATTGTCCTTCTGGTTCTAAAGCCCCTGGATCCTGCTCACAGCGAGGGAACCGACTGAACAGGTTTCATGTTTTCATGTACAATCCCAATTCATTTAGTCTACAGCCCTGGAGGCAAACCCGGACTCCTCCTGGTGTTCCCATATGCTTGGTGCCTCTGCCACTGCCTTCCCAGACCGGCTAGCCAGCTTCCAGCACAGCAGCAGTTGGCAACCTTTCCATCCACCCCGCAGCCTCCTTGCCTTCTGTATTTACGGAGGAGTTGGTCTGTGCTGTGGAAAGCAGCCCCGGCACAGGACGACAACTTAGCTAACCACCAATACTCCCATTTCTAAATGAGCTGTATGCGTGCCTGCTTCGGCACGCCGAAATACTGAAAGAAAAATAGAAAGCAACTCCCTCCAAAATGACATAGCGGGGGGGAAAAAGAATAGGGTGTCTAAAAAAAACCCCAAAATTCAGATTCTATGATTTCAGAGTCACAGAAAATCAGTCCAAACTGCCAGTTCAGACAACCCGATCGTTATCGCCCTCTCAAACCAGGCTGGTTTTCACCTTCTTAGATGGTCAGGCTGGCACAGCTGCAGATTAAGTGTCTCCTCTTGGTTTAAAATAAGCCTTGGAGATGAGGAGGATTGTCCCTTGCTTGGTGCTGTAGGGTTGTGGTGTCCCCAGAAGCAGAGTGTAGACATGCAGCAGGATGGAGAGGGAAGGGATCAGTAAGATGCAAACGAGAGATGAAGTCTCTGTTATGCTGACAGCTTTCAAGCACTAAGATCTGCAGAAATGGGGCCACACTGGAAATATGTCTGTTGGTTTACAAAGAGCATGACAATCTGGAGTTTAAGTGCTGGGCTATGGGAAGAAGAGGAACATATGTCCCAGCAAATCCGATCACCGTGGTGGGAGTAAAGAAGCTTTTGACAGCAACACAGGCAGATGCTGAGTAGGTCAGAATAGGGCAACACTGAGAAGCAGAAAAAGTGAGATGTCTCCAGAAGAGCTGTGACAGCACCAAAGTATTTCCGTAGTGCGTGATTGACCGTGGTTTATTAGTTAACTACATCCCTCTGTAGTGATCATACAGCTAGGATTTAGCAGGATCCATGTGACCGCAGAGGTCTCTCTTGCGATGGTACCCTGTGGCTGCTGCACTTTGCTTTGTAGTAACACCCTGCACTCTCCTAAAACATCAGGAGCTTTGTATGTTCATAGAATCATAGAATGGCCCAGGTTGGAAGGGACTTCTGAAGGTCATCTAGCCCAATGGCCCTGCAGTGTGCAGGGACATCCTCAACTAGATCAGGTTGCCCAGAGTCTTCTCCAGCCTCTCCTTGAGTATCTCTAGGGATGAGGCCTCAACTGCATCCCTGGGCAACCTGTTCCAGTGTTCAACTCTCCTCCTGCTAAAGAACATCTTCCTGACAGCCAATTTCAATCTACCCTTGTCTAATGGGAAACCATCACCCCTTGTCCTGTCACTACAGGCCTTCCTAAACAGTCCCTCTCCAGCCTTCTTGTAGGCCCTTTCAGGTGCTGGAAGGTTGCTGTCCCCCTGGAGCCTTCTGTTCTCCAGGTTGAACAACCCCAGCTTCCTCAGCCTGTCTTTGTAGGAATGATGGTCTGACCTTTGGATAATCTGCTTGAAAGTGGAACTTCATCATAGAATGACGGAGAGGTTTGAGTTGAAAGGGATATTAACAATCATCTAGTCCCAACTCACCGGCCATGGACAGGGACATCTTCCACTAGATCAGGCTGCTCAAAGCATCATCCACCTGGCCTTTATGATATCAGTCTTCATACCTGCGATACAACACAAAACCCCCAAAATTTTAAGGTAAGAAGAATGTTTGCTTAGCAGTTTCATACTTTCTTGCTCCTAGTCCACAGCCCTTTTGCTAACTGGCTGCGTGCAAGCTGTACCCTCAGTGCCCCAGTAACAGCAGAGTGATACTCAAATCACTCACCAAGAAAGAAACAGATAAATTCTTTGTGGCTTCTCCTTTCTAACCTCAGGGACTAAATTTAATCCTTTGGTACAAAATCCCTTAAATTTTTGTCATTAATTTCTGATTGGAGAACATTTGTAGAAACCTGTTCTTAAGCCTCTACTCTTTCTCTGCACCCATTTTCATGTAAATCCCACAGCAGAGACCTCTATGACTCTCGACTCTAAGTTGTATCACGTAGTCAGTTCAACATCTGCCTAATTAATCAGTCATTCCCCTGTAGATTACAACCAGTAATGAAAATGGAAAAATTGCCTTGGTCTCCTCCCTCCCTGCACAGCCTGGGTCTGTAAGCATGCTGATGAGATCGTTCTTTCCATAGCACCATCATCACCAGACAATATTTGTAATGAAAGCTGTCACGTGTGTGGTGTGGGATTTCAAAGTGAGCGCTGTGCCCAACTCCATGCCTCAGCACAGAAAAAGTCCAATGCATTACTGGTGTGCTTTCCTTCCAGATCAGTTGATTTTATACCACATTCTACCCAAAAGATGATAGAAGGAAGGAAACAAACTGGCAGGCTTAAAAGTGGCATCATTGCCGGGCATCAGTGCCATGAGCTAAAAATGGCCACAGGAAGGGGTGGTTTGGGTACTCAAAGGGCCTCAGGTCATAGAATCAGAATGATTCAGGTTGGAAAAGACCCTTGAGATCATCAAGTTCAACCAATAACCCTGCTCTGCCAAGTTCACCACTAGGCCTACATAGCTAAGCACCAGTCTTTAAACACATCCAAAGATGGTGACTCAACCGTCCCTCTGAACAGCCAGTTCCAAGGCCTGACTACTCTGAAAAGAGTGGCTTGGTTTGCTGATCCTTCTGGCCCCAGAGAAACAGAAAGTTCCCCCACAGAGTTTTCTGCTACTCCACCATCTCAGTAGAAAGAGTCGGTTAGAGTCTGAGCACAGGAGTGTCTCAGCACATCTTGTTTCTCCTGAAACAAAACCATTGTGGGAGTGTGATGTTACCACTGGAGTTCCCAATAAAGGAGAAATAACAGACATGATTTATCACAGCGTGGAAGAGGGTGATGACTAGACAGTGTTGGAAAGCTGCAACCAAGCCATTTGGGATTAACATAACCAGAAAACCAGATGGCACAACTGGGTTTTTAACCACTCGCCCAGTCCACGGCAATTCATAAGTCATGACCTTTATAGAATCACAGAATTACCTGTAGCAGAACCAGCCTGTTGGGATGTTCACTAGCCACAGCAGACATCAGAGCATTCATCCAGTTCTTGCCCTACCACACCTGAGCATAGACTCACAGAATCATTAAGGTTAGAAGATGCCTCCAAGATTATCAACTCCAACCGTCAATTCAACACCACCATGCCCATTAAACCATGTTTTCTAGCATTATCACGGTTTCCACTGCACTGTCTCACACGGATGGTTTCAGGGCAGCACATGAGTGTGTTGGAGCCTCTTCCCAAAACTATGGTCCTGTAGGCTCATCCCAGTTCAAGGCTGATGAGCTTTCCTTACTCCAGTGACCCAATGCCTTTGTCAAAACTCCTTTGCTTATCTGGTACCTCAGATAGCCTCTTTATCACCCAGTTCAGTGGGGGAACTCCATTAATGAGTTTACTGGAACACTTGGAAAACTGGAAATTTATTCCTTGGAAATTGTGAATTAATTTCTTGAAGACTGTGAATTTATTCCTCAGAAACTGCGAATTTATTCTTTGGAAACTGTGAATTTAGTCCTTGGAGATTGTTCATTAATTCCTGGGAAATTGTGAATTTATTTCTTGGAGACTGTGAATTTATTCCTCAGAATTGTGAATGAGAGGGAAACGACATTTGAAACATGTTTTTAAGGAATTCTTTGAATACCTCTGGGTTATCTCCTGAATCAGGACCATATGGATTATTAAACATACTTCATGGACAAAAGGACATGCCCATGCTGTGAACCGGAGGATACGTGTTTCTAATTCCTGTTCCTTGATCTCTTCATTCTTCCATACGTCTCCTTGTTCCATGTTGCATTTTAGCTACAGAGAGCTAATGGAAACAGCAAACATAGAATCACTGAATTGTTGAGGCTGGAAAAGACCTCTAAGATCGTTGAGTCCAGCCTAAACTATCAGAAAGACACCACTCGTAGGATTATTACTAAAAATGTGTTAAACTGTACTTTTTTTCATTATTTTAGGATCATCTGATCAATGCTTCCAAAAATGTAGCTGTTCAGAGACTAAATAATTCGGCTAAACATGGTTTGATTTCCACAGGTCTATCAAAGGGCGCTCACACTCTTCTATAACCTCAGTGCAGAAATGGTTGAACCCTTCAGCATTAATATCTTGGAGTCTAATGTGAAAAAAACTAGCTACAACCTTTCCAGCACAAATAGGGATTAAAAAAAAAATTCCCAAACCTGAAAACCTGGATCTTATTGTTGAGAAATGGCTGGCAGCCTCAGGAACAGGCACCGCTACCGGCAATATTTGCAATAATTCTGATACACTAATCTCTTTATCTTCCTGCTGCATCTCTTCTTTTATCTTCCTGTTGATGTCACGGAATTCATGGCACCAAAATGGTTTTGGGGTTGGGGATTTTTTTTCCCCTTTGGCTGCATTTGGAAAATTTAAACAGCCTAATTTTGGATTATTTGAAAGAAGCAAAAATTCTGTTTTACCCTCCACACAGTCCTGGATTCCTGTCTCAGGACAAGGTGAATTCATCTTCTTCCTTGGCTGGAGGACCATGTCTTGCCATGGGATTAAACATAAACATAGCAGTAATCACTTTTTAAGGGCATAAAAAGATGATGTCTCATGGGACCAGATGAGTGTCACAGCGAGATTGGTTGGATGGAGGTATTTGCAGTGGTGACAGGGAGAACGTGAGAACCACTCGTCTCCCTCCTGCCTCTTGGGAAACAGTATATATCTCAGCTGTCCCTGGCATGGAGATTCCTTGAGGTCCCTCATCTAAATCTTCCCCTAAATGCTGAGCAGACACTTTAAACACGGTATTGCACTACTATTAATATCACCAGCACCTAGAGCCCAGTGGGCTGAAGTAAGACTTTCTGCTAGACCTCCTGATATGGTTTGGGGAGCACCGTGTAAACAGGCTGACAAGATCTTTGTCTCCAAGATCACTCTCTCGAATTAGGCAGAGGATGTGGTGTGTTCCTGGGAGCGGGGCGCTGTGCCCTACAAGCTGCCTGCCAGCACCGTCAGGCTCACACTCCTGGTATTTAAATCCCTCCCCTCCAATACATAAACAAAGCTCCAAAGGAGTTGTAAGCATGCAGGAGGAGATCTGCACAGTGAGAATGTGCTGTCTAACAGGTTTCATCAGACCATCTGGAGGAAGGATGCAGCAAGTCATGGAGGAGGTAGATGGGGTTGCGTGTTCAGCAGGACTCAGGTGTCTCTTTCTCCATTTCCCACTCTTCTGGGAAGTCCTTGCTGAAGGTACAGCAGGGTGGAGGCTCTGCCCACCATACGGGGAGATAGTCATCTTCATAGTGCGTCATCACCTCCACAAGAAACAGCCTGGTCGTGTTCACATGAGTCAAGAGCTTTGTCTACTGGGCACATCACCCAGCAGCCAAGTTGCCAAGCTCCGGGCTCTGCTTCTCTCCTGCAAGCAGCATCAAACTACCATCAATTAAAATGTAATCCCAAGAACGAAGGCCACAATCCAGGCCTCTTTTCAGCCTTATGAAAACTCTTGTCTGTGCCTACAGTCATGCCCTCCCTGTCCTCCTCTGCCCCAGCACATCTGGAATTCTTTAGCTTCTAGCAGCCAGGCTGCAACAGGATCCTCACCAGAGCCTGTGCTCTGGGAACACCTTGAGCTGGTTATGGGCTCTGAAATTAGGCAGCCAGTAAGTGGAATTTTCTTTTATTACATTTTTGCCTAATGTGCAGCTAAACAAATGCCTACATGACACCATCTGCAGGTAGTTATGTATCCAGCTCAGCGGGTTGGGATTTGGCCACTCATTAAGACCTACAGAAATTAAAGGCAATGCATATCCTAGTAACAACCCCCTCCCACACACACATTCATTTTAATGTCTTTGTCTTGTGAGCTATGAATGAAAAGGTTAAATCTGCCAAATTAAGATAATCAATATATCTACCTTTGTTGTTAATTTTTTCAGAGTATCATAGAAGGTCTTGAGATGGAAGGGACCTCCAAAGGTCTTCTAGTCTAGTCCCACCTACGACAAGCAGGGACATCTCTAACTAGAACAGATTGCCCAGAGCCCCATCAAGCCTATATCTTGTTTTGTTACAGCTTTTACTACATTTTCACCATTTATCCCTTTTCTTAAAAACCCTCCATAAACTACTCCCTATAATCTCATCACTGTGGCTAGATGACATCTGCTTTTCTTAGCAGAATTCATTCCTGTAAAATCTTAGACCCGTGGTGTCACTGCAAATTGCAGGTATCCTGTGGACAGGACTGCAAACTCCACAGGATCAAGTTTAAGCACTGTAATTAATTTTACCACCAGAGAGAAACACAGATTTGCCCTACAGAAAGGTTGGAATGCACCTGAATCAACATTTTTTTGTAATGCTACAAGATTTTTGAAAAATCCTTAGAGAGAGATTTTCTAGTTTGGTAGAAAATAGCAGATGATGATGTAGTCACAGACTTACAGAACATTAGGGATTAGGAGAGACCTCGAAAGATCATCCAGTCCAATCCCCCTGCCACAGCAGGATCACCTAGATCCAGTCGCACAGGAACAGGGCCAGGAGGGTTTGAAACATCTCCAGACAAGGAGACTCCA
>JAOXOE010029269.1:0-14722 GCA_028565055.1 Phoeniculus purpureus
ATGATCCTGCTGTTGCAGGCTGATTGGACTAGATGATCTTTTGAGGTCCCTTCCAATCCGTTATGATTCTATGATTCTATGATTCTATTGCTAGCTATTTGGGAGAAGAGACTCATCCCCACTTGTCTACAACTGTTCAGGTTGTTGTAAAGGATAATAAGTTCTCCCCTCAGTCTCCTTTTCTCCAGACTAAACAACCCTCAGCTGCTTCTCATGAGACCTGTC
Organism: Phoeniculus purpureus; assembly: GCA_028565055.1. Taxonomy (NCBI): domain Eukaryota; kingdom Metazoa; phylum Chordata; class Aves; order Bucerotiformes; family Phoeniculidae; genus Phoeniculus; species Phoeniculus purpureus. The sequence goes on from JAOXOE010029269.1 coordinate 226, forward strand.
CTCCAGGCCCTTCAGTAGCTTTGATGTTGTTTGGACTAGCTCCAATGTCCTTCTTGTATTGAGATGCCCAAAACTGAACACAATACTCAAGATCAGGCATCACTAGTGCCTGGTACAGGGAGACAATCACATCTCTAGTCCTGCTGGCCACAATATTTCTGGTGAAGGTCAGGATGCCATTGGTCTTCTTGGCCACACAGGCAAACTACTGGCTCATGTTCAGTCAGCTGTCAACCCTCATGTCCATTTCCACCAAACAGTTCTAAATTCACTCTTCCCCTTAATCCTTTATTACACTTAATCCTTATTACACTTAAATTTTTGTTAAACTGACAGGGAGTTTTCCTTCTGTCCACAGTTCTTGAGACTGAGCTGAAATATTTCTAGAAATATCCTGATTGTTTTTCAATATGCTTTTCTAAGGTAAGAGCCTAACTCTCTTAGTTTTGGAAAGTTAGTATGGTTATAATCTATTTAATCTTGTTTAATTGTTATCCTTACATAGTAGAATAAGAGTTATGATGATGAAATGGATCCTAATAGACTGTCCTGGGTAAAGAAAGTTAACTCTCTACAACAGCTTATAATTCTGGATGAGGAGAATGGTTTGGAAGTAAATATTCTGTTCTTTCCCTCTCAGTGGGATACGTTTTCTCTAACAGAATCATGTGAGAACACACAAACTGGATCTACTCTTGAGAAATGTTGTGGAATACCGAATGCTTTCAACAGGAGAAAGAGCGTGATACTATCAATCCAGATATTTTATTCCTCACTTCTAATTTTCATTCAATGTAAAATAATCACACAATGTCAGAAATCAATAAATCCAAGGATGGAGTAGTTGTATTGTTTTTGAGACAAGCTGGGACCTCTAGCTGCCAAGAAAAGCTCTGCTTTTCTTGGAGACTGAGACAAAGGGCAGTAAAGTGTTATGTTTGAAGTCACAGAGGTATTTGCTTTCAAGGCTGTCAAGAATGAATTTGATTTTTTTCAACAGTTGAGAGAGCTACCCGGTCTCAACCTTTTCCTACTCTGATAGCGTATCTATAAACTGCTTTTCTACATTTCTGTTAGAGAAATAAGAATAATTTAATAAAAAATTTACTGATTACCAGGCTCTCACTATCAATGTGTTCTCATCAGCATTTTAATCTTAAGTCACTAAGGTAGAGAAATATTTCCAGATACATTCAGATGTGTTATAATTTGGGGAGGGGAAAATATAAAACTCTAGAAGACTCAGAAATGAACGGCACAGGAATCACAAAAATCCTTGGCAATTCTAATAAAGTGCTATGATTGTTTTCAGCATTTCATCAAAATCTGATATGTTTTATTTCAGAGAGCAACAATCACATAGATTCATGGAAGCAGACTGCTACCAAATCTTTGCCACACAAGTTTCATTTAAAAGTCCTAAAAAGCTCAGAGCATGATTTGACCTGAAGAGAGTATAGCTTCAACACCAAAAAAAAGAGACAAATATATGATTTGGCACCTACTGAATTTAAATATTCAGTGTTTCGGTTAATGATTTTCCTGTTAAAGATCCTCAAGCTCCAAGAATGTGGCCATGTTGTCAAAGAAATGAAAGGACACATTTTTATTATTATTTTTCCTACATTCATTCCATGCCAATATTTTTACTTGGCATGTAGGAACAGCAATTCTCTCTGATGTCAGCCATTCTCTCTGATAAGCCTAAAGCTCTACGCACCTCAACACATATCTCTAGTTATGGTATCTTCGTTATTGATGGTGAAGCTTACATTGCAGTCATCGACTATTTCTTGCCAAAGCAGATGAAGTTACCTTTGAAGAAGTAGGCTTCGGGATAGTACTGTGTAGGATTGCAACCTGAATACATAGCACTGTTATTTTAGGAAGGCATAGATCTTAGACCTTGGGAAAGGCAACTGGAAACAGGAACATGAGCGAGACTTTTGTGAGAATGGAATCTGGCCTACAAGGACAGAACCAGGCGAGCAAAGTAGACACATTTTGAAGCAAGCTATGGTATGAATTTCTGTAGGCTGTTGTGTTAACTGCTTGTAGAGAAAAAATTAGAACTAACCAATCGTGTAACTTCCAAATGTGGTAAAATGAAAGATGATCAGTGGAATGCATCTGGTGAAGACTATTGTAAGGCATATAACACAGCCATTTTATAGAATCCCAGAATCATAGAATCATTAGGGATTGGAAGGGACCTCGAAAGATCATCTAGTCCAATCCCCCTACCATGGGCAGGGACATCCCACCCTAGATCAGGCTGTCCAGAGCCTCATCCAGCCTGGCCTTAAACACCTGTACAATAAACTTCTTCTAGCTTTGCTGGTCAGACCTGCCTCCGACCCCGTCACAACAATACTATAGCTGTCATAATACAGGGCTCAACACGCACTGCAAAATCTGGACATGTGTGTTTTCTGTGTGGATCACCTTGCTGCTGTGTACCCTGAGACAAAGAGTAAGCAGCTAGCTCGTATTGTTTGCACAGACTGCAGGCACTGCAGTACAGGTGCAAAATTCTTCCACAAATGGAACTTTCTAACTCAAGATATGATTGCACATAGCAAAATATGGTCTAGAAGTATTCAGAGAGCTGCTCAGTGACTGTCCAAAGCAACCTGCTATAACGGAAATAGAGTTCGTAGTGAACTGGTTTGTTTTAACTGATTACTGTTGTTTCAGATGCTCTTTGTGTCATGACTGAAAATAAAAGAGACAGAGCTAAGGGAGAAGGTGGAGATGATGATGGTATACTATATAGGAGCACACTGGCAAGAAAAGGTATTGAAGAAAGATTCCCTTGTGGTAAATTCTTGGAAGTTTTCCTCACGTAAACAGTGGAGTACTGATTTTAGATTAAGTAAAACTTGCCCAAATGTAATGCACCAAGGTAAGTGGTAAGCAGGATTGGAAAATATATTGAATGAGAAAATAATTTACATTGATATCTTTTTCCCTCCCACCCCTTGTTCCTTTGGATTTGTTCTTGCTATACTTACCTAGACAACTATTATGGATATGCACTTGGCAGTCAAAACTATCTTGCAAGAGATTTCTGAGTATGAAGAACTTCTAGGATTCTTGGATGCCTTGCTTTTTTCCCATGTATTCACTGAAATATTTACACAATGGCTCTATTATGTTTGCTCTAACACATCATTCACTTTGAGAAAAACTTCTTGGAGAGTCTCTAAAAGTGATTTTGGGAAATATAAGAATGTTGCTGTAGCTGTTTATAGTTTTCTCAGCAACAGATAGCACTTTACAGTGTTAGTATCTAAATAGAATAAAAGAAAACAAAACCCAGAAAACAAAATGCAGAAGAGAATTATTTGTATAGAAAACCTTCCTCCAAATAAGACATGACATTTAATAAACTGAATAAAAATTGGAAGCAAAATTCAGGTATGCTTATTTAGCAAATTTCAATTTTCAAGACAATTTCAATGAAATGTTTGCTAGTTCATACAGTAAACAGAAGAAATAAAAAAAAAACCAAACCAAACAAATGACATAACTAGCAAAGCAAAATTAAATTACTTCATTAATTTTCCAAAACAGATTTTTGCAATGAAATCTGAAAAGGTTTTTTTAAAATACACCAGTATTTATAGTTCCTATCTTGTCTGTGAAAAAACCTACGATATTTTATTGTTCCTTTTCTCTTCTTAGAATACAGTCTGCAACGTGGAGGGCCCACGGTTCTATGTTAGAAATACATGCTTTGGGTCAAACCAGTTTGATTCATCTTAACATGAAACATTTATTTTAGTATACAGTTTCTAGCAGTGAATGTACTTGTGTCAGAAGGGCAGCTTGCAGTAGAAACTAAAGAGAATGGCTGTTGTGATAACTCAGTTGTGACAGTCTTACAGGTATTATATTGGATAACAGAAAATGACAGTAATGGCTTCTTTGCCTCAATTTTTATAGCAAACTCTGCATATTATTGTGATAAAATGAAGAAAAACAAAAATATCAGCTGTCTCACCAATACCTAAACCAGTTTTGACAGGACAGTGACCTTTTAAGAACATTTTTCAAAGAACAATACATGGTTTTTTTCATTCTATTTTTGTAGGGATGGGATGTAATGTTTATTTTTAAATGGGCTTTAAAAAGGGCAGAGATATAGATTAAGATGGGTATACTTCAGTTGCGTTGCTGCTCCACATAGACAGGTAACGTGTCTATGTATAAACTTTCTTGTTCATGTAAAATATAGCGATATTTTAGAAGAACTGTTTTCAGAAGGATGGTGATAGAATAAGATTTTCTTACACAAACTGGGAGTACTTAGTCAAATATGAATTCCTTAAATGGATAAATTGTCACTGGCTTAAAGTTTAAAACAATACTTCATCTAGAAAGTGTCAAGGTACAATTCTTCAATCAAGACTTTTGAGGAGATATTTTGAAGAAATAGCAACTAAAAGAAATAGCTAGTAGAAAAAACAGAGATGTACTGTCAGTGTGCTGTCCCAATGTGTAATCCTTTCCTTTGTGATTAATTTCCATACCAGTAAGAAGAGATCATAATGAATAAGTTCAGCAAGAACAGAAAGCTTTTATGAAGAAACTGCTATATGACGACATACGTGTGTGTGTGTGTGTGTGTGTGTGTGTCAGAATCAGACTGTCTTCTGTTTAATGGAAAGAAGAGCTGGAGGTCTGGCACAGCAGGCACTGAAAGAAGCAACACAAGCCTACCACCTCAGCTGACATCACATGTACTACAAGAATATCTCTGGCACATTTGTATAATATTTATAAGGCTTATATTGTCATGCCACAACCTAGCCCAGTCTGGCTGTGTTGTGACTAATCAAAATATTCTTTTAAACTGAGAAAAATCATACAGAAAAATCTGCCATAAGGGAAGAAAGAAAGTCTTTGGACATTGTAGGAGGGAAGGAAGTGAATCTCTGCATTCTGATACCGTACTCAGTTCTGGGGGAACTCAGCAAAACATCCCTAGAAGGTGTTTTCTTTCTCTTCATGTCCTTGTTCATAAAAACTGACACTCACTCCCTCACCTGATTTGCACACCAGTAAAGAATGGTGCATCCTGATTGTCACAGAGAGGATTTTCTACAGAAGTTAGTAGTACTGTAAAGAACACACAAATGAAAAAATTTCCATAGTCAAGTAGATAATTTTAAATTCAGCCAGCACTTCGCACTATAGGGACTGTTGGCACCTCACTACAGCACAGCACTTCAATAGTAACACAACTGCAAGTAGGGTCTGCCCCAATCTTGCTGCATTATTACCTCTAAACATACTTGTGATGTTGTCATCTGTGTAGCTGACTTTATTGTGCTTTTGGAGATATATGGTGTCATGCCACAGTTCAAAATGAAAAATCTTCTGTATCAGAAATTAACTGTATATAAATGTTAAAAGCAGAAACTGGAAAGACCTTGTTCTGTTCTCCCCTGCAAATGGAGGATGTAAAACTAAGGTAGAAGGAGTACAGAAGATTTTGTATACCTGTGTGGTGAAAGGAACTATTTTGTTAAATTTTGTTGTTTTTTGTTGGAAGGGAACCAAAAAGTAAAATAATGTGATTGAAAAAGATGCATTTCAATTTTTCCCAAGCAAGATAATATTTTATTGAAAGTGTAATATTATAATTTGACATAAAAAATAATTTGATGATTGAGAAAGACCGTATTTCAATTCTAACACTTTATAGCATCAATGTAGTCCGTTCTTGCCCATACTAGATGGATTTCTTCCTTGTTTATTTTTTGGCTGACTTTTCCTGTTTTCTGCGCAGATGCTTAACTCAGTCACTTTTCTAAAGGTGATGTGATCAAACACAACCTAGAGCATACCTTCATTACCCTTGCAGGTCAAAGGGAAACCCACTGAGGCACATTAAATTGCAACTATGATTGCATCTTGTTTTTGTTTAACCTTCACTTACACAAAGTTGTCCTCACATTGACATCACTAAAATTCTCCAGAGAAGTTTGTGGAAGTATAGCTTAAAAAAAGTTTTCTTATTAAGTCAGAAACATAGCTGCCTATGTTATACATTATTATAATCTTCTTTCTTTTGTTTGGTTTTGGGTTTTGTTCCCCTCTCCTCTGTGTTTTTAGTCATTTTGACATCCATGTTTTTTTATGAAGTTCCAAGAAGATATGTCAAAAGAAATTTCCAAAATTTAGCATACATATATATATATTTACATATTTATATACACACACACATAAATTAGACATATATTCATCATTTACAGTACAGATACATCTGCATTTAAGGTGTAATATAAGAATGAAAATGCATCTAGTCCAATCCCCCTGCCAGAGCAGGATCACCTAGACCTAGTTGCACAGGAACATATCCAGGTGGGTTTTAAACAGCTCCTTAGTAGGAGACTCTACAACTGCCCTGGGCACCCTTTATTAACTTAGTTGCCTTGACCAGCTTTCTAGTGTCCATGGTGGTTTTGTAGTAAAAACTATAAAACCAATGACTTTTAAAGAACACAATGAAGTTCCGTGTAGTTATAAAATAATTTCCAATTTAATTTAAGAAATTTCAGGCGCAAAGCAATATAAAGAGAAACACAGAAACAGTGCACAGTAGATTGATTTTATTATAATGTATTTTTTAAAAAAAAAATATTTCCTGAATATATATATATATGCACATATATAAGCATAGTTCTCAAAATTCTTCTTTATATTACTCTGTTCATTTCACTATTGAACATTTGTGTATACTACTTAAAATATCAACAAAAAGTTCAACATTTTCCACTGGATATTGTTTTCCAATTGCTCTTCTCCTGGGAACACTTTAAAGTTTAAGAGGGAGCCTTAAGTTTCTTTAAAATATTTTTGTTTTACTGCTTTGCAGTCTATGAAAGACCAACAATTATGTCAATGTGTATGAGACATAACCTTGCTGCTGCATTATTTATTATTAAAATCTTTGTACTTAATAAAAAGCCTACATTGAAGCTTACTGCAAATGTGACTACAAATACAAAATCAGCTGTTATATGCCCTTCCCATTGTATTTCACTTGAATTTTATTACATGTGATGTAGATTATTGACATGAAGAACAGAATAATAGGAAACAGGTTTTCTGGGTTCATTCAATATTTTAATAAGCATACAGAGTCATTGCTATCTGTTCTATTTATAGAAGGGAATTACAGTAATTGTTTAATTCCTTGTGTATATTTTCTTCAAATACCATTTTATTTAAAATGGTGGCTGTATCCAACAGCCAAATTTCCATAGTTACTGGTATTTTTACGTGGTTGGAAGTGATTGACTTATCAAAGGTAATGTAAAATGTTAGATATTTAAATCAACCTGGTGAGAAATGTAACTCAGCTATTTTTTCAGATATGATGAAGTCCTTTGTGTCATATAGAAGTGTGCACCAAGCTTGCTAACCAAGCAGCACATGTGTAAAGTGATAGAATGTTGACTAGTTGCGTGAACTATAGAGCATATGCATAAAGGTTACTTTACTTATATCTATTAGACAACATAACTAACCGCAATAAAGTACTCTCAAATGTAGTTGAGTTGGCCAAGCTGTCTGCTATCAATGTCTTTTAAAGGACTACATACATGAAGCAGTGGTCATAATGGTAAACAATGGGGGTTTTTTCTACATCTTTGTTTTACAGCTGCATCATTTATGCAGTATTTGCTTAGTGCATGAATGAAGGAAACATGTTTGTGATAAGAATTTTCAAAAGTGTTTAAAGGAGTAAACCACATTTAAATATGGAGATTAATATGCACATTTCTGAGGGCACTGATGGCCAAATGGATCTATGATGAATGTACCTATCTATGGAAAAAAAGCACAGAAAGATTTAAAGAAGCTGTTTAATCTGTGCTTAGGTGAAGGAATCCATAAAAACAGATGATACTGTATTTATGTGTGATTTATACTTGGTACATCCTTGGAGAACTGGTGTTATGTGATATACACAAAAATAAGCTCTCACAGAGAGGTAAAGATAAGACATATTCTAAAGCATCTGTCTGATTCAATAGTGTATTTCCATGAAATATTAAGTAGGACACTCCAAATTACTGCACAACTTCTGAAAAACTTGAGAAAACCTTCATGGTCCGGTATTTACAAAGGAATATCTTAAAAGACAAAAAATTGTATTTGCCTCTAGTTTTATATAGTTCTTTTTGCACAATGTGGAATGCAGGACTGACTTTCATAAATGATAGATTTACTCTAAAATTAAATCCATATCAGGCATTGATATTTATAGTGATAAATGTTTGACTTCCATTTGCTCTAATAATCTGGATAAGGCCCTTATAATATGCTATTGATAAGCATGTTATCGGCAAGACCTCTTCAAGATTACTTCAATCACTTACTTCTTGTTGTACACAGAAGGCTGATGAGTTCCTGAAATGCAGAACATCAGGGCCAGGTATCATTTAAGGTAGAACTTTACAGCATACCTACACCAAAAAATACTGCAAATAAGAACTTGAAATTTCAGCCAATTGCCAGGAAACTAACTTGAACAATACAATAATATTTGGAGTTTGTAAGAAATTACAGAGATACTAAAACCATTTGGAATTAATGGAATGCTATAAGAATGCTAATGAACCAAAATAACTTCTGTTTCTTTCAGTATAATTTCCAGGCTATCCTTCTGTAATGCAAAGACTTTCCCTCTCTTACAGTGGTACTTTGCAGGACAGAGGTATGCAGTTGTCATTCATTCAGATCGGTATAAATACGTTTCAGAGCTTAGGTGGGGAAGGTGACATAGGAATGAAATTGAATTCCTGTTTTCACTTTCTTCCTCAGGATTTGGATATCCTGAATTCTAATGCTGTATTGACATTGATTTAAAGTGCAGTATTTTGCAAAGTTGTTGTTTGGCTCTCTTTTTGAATGCAGCAAGAAAGCAAGAGCAGCAGCCAATAGGTCCATCTTTTTCCTCTAAATTACAGGTAAAGTAAAAATGAAGATTCTTTTAAAGGCAAGGAAAATGTTGAGTGAGACTCTTCCATAAATGCAGAGTGGAACATAAGTTCCTTAACAGTTAGTGTCAGTGACTGACACAAATGATGAACATTAAAATTGAAGTCATGTCATATTAGTTCTTGTGTCATCAAGTTTCATTAATTATTAACAATTTACAAAGCTTACCTATATTTATGCAAGGTTTGGTGCTCAAAGGAGTCACAAACTGTTTGAGAGAAGCTGGCTCCTGCATTAGACAGTGACAATAACTAACTGTTAGGTTTGTATGGATAGTATATTAAGTCTAGTAACAAAAGATCAGCGGTAAAGATAATATTGTGCTTTTGGACATTAGATACACAAAACGTGGTACCAATTGTCTGATATACTTGATGAAACCTGTGTCACGATGTCTTACTTGTTTTTAGATGGCTGTCCTTTACTCACTAAGGTTAAGTTTGAATTTTGTCTTAATTTTTCAAAGCCTATGCTGAGACGCATTTTTCACATACAGTTAAAATCAATCTTGCAAAATGGTACCAGGAAAGTAGGTTTTATCATATTGATGTGGATTGCCATAAAAGTTTACATTCTCACAACAAGGGCTTAGTTCACAGAAATCTATAAAAATATACCCAGCATTTATGTAGTCTCATAAATGGTAAGTATCCCTAGAAACACACAGTGAGAAATGTAGGTGTTATCAGGACCATTTGCATGCTGACACCTAAAAACTTCAGTGAACAAATGTGGTAAATTACAGTGAGTCCTTATTTTCTTCATTGTGTTGTCTCCAACCCAATAAAAGCAGAGAAGACACCTCCTGTACTTCTGTGGAACAGAGAGATATGAAGCAGTTATGAAGGAGGTGAGAATAAGAACACTAAGAAAAATTAACAAGGAGTCATGTACAGGCACAGTTTTGCAAACCACTGAAGGAATCTAATCCAACCAGAGAAAAAGAGAGAAGCAGTGCAAGGTGGCACATGAACAGTTTGCAACACAGTCACCATCAGAACCTGTGGGAAAGCAGCAAAGACTGATCAAGAGCCCAGGCTCAAGGAGCAAATAGGGAGATGGCTATTGTCGGAATATCTTCGCCACAGAATGTGCTTTCAGTAGTAATTCTGTTTTGCCTCCAGAGTGCTGAGCTCAATTTTCCTAACTTGAACAAATAACATGGTGTACTTGTAAGGATTAATTTTATCTATTGCATGCATTGTAATAAAAGCCCCACTGGGCAGTTACATATCAAATTAAAAAACGTGTAAGCAGTCTTATTCCTTTTTTCTTCAACTTTCTTTCTTCTTGTAAAGCTAAAGATTAATTACTATTTGAGCTGCCTTGGGGGAATGGGAAAAGAATTATAGGGAAAAAAACCTGAATATTGAAACCAAAATTATGACGTCCTTTTTAAAATATATGTATGCATTCAGAGCTTCAATTACTCTTACTTGACAATTAGAAGTATTTCCACACTTCTAAACAGGGCAATTAGACATTTCCTTTTACCTGTAATTTCTGCCCTGTTATTTACTTCTCATGAATAATTTTAAAACCACTTGTTTAAATGTGTCATTAAGAATTGACCACATAACGTAGGGGTTTTTTTTAAGGTGTACTTACTATGAAGTAACTGTTGAACCTGGGAGGTGGTGAGTGGGGTGAACCTTACAAATTTCTGCTACTTTAAAATGTGTTCTGGTTTTTAGTATGATTTTTCTTCTGTCTTTTTTTTTTCTTTTTGGAAAAATTTCTTTTTTAGTTTTGCACAAACAGAATTTGCTGGCAGAGAAATATTTCACTCATTTTGTTTTCTAAAATAGTAGATGATATATTACTGTAGCCTTGTCAAAACCAGAGATGTTTTATTGGAAGTCTTTATTCCTTCCTACAGATCAGTTAATATGACTGGAATAGGAAAACTCTAGATAGTAGGTTTATTTTATAAAACAAAATCAGAAAAGTCTCAGTGTCTGGGTCAGTATTATGATGCTTACTCTGCTGGAATAAGCCATAAGATAGATACATCTGTCTGTCCTACAGTAAGGGACGACTTTGCTTGATACTGTGTTCTAATAGCAGTCCAGGTATCCAAACATGAGCTGAGGTTTGACTTGCATCACAGACCTTCTCTTGAGCCCATGATCTGTTTCTGACTAGGCCAGCCTTCCAGTTTTATCAGCTTGTGGCAGTAAGGGCTGACACCAAGCAGGAAAATCAGACGAAGTCCGCTGTATTCCTGGAAGCCACAGTCTGCACCTATCTTAACAGGTTTTCATTAGGAGCACAGCTCTGTACTGCAAAGAAAAGCTGCCTCAGAGACTGTAATTCAGCTGTCTGTGTTGCAGAGAGCATGACTTTCCATTAGCGCTCGGTGGTAGCTCATAGTCTTACTCCAAGCACTGGATCTCTCTGCCTTATTGACAGAGCTTGAGTGCAAAGAACAACATATCTCATAGTAAGAGTCTTCAAAGGGGCAGCATACTGTCTGTGAGGCTGTGTGCTCCAGGCTGTGATTTCCTCCTTCGTAATTACCTACCAATACTGGGGCTTCAAGAAGGGATCAACCCTCCAGCTCCACAGAGACCACTTGTGCAGAAAAGTTCTCCATGTTCTGTCATCTTAGAACAAATATCTTCAAATTGGAGTCAGAGTTCATCAGCAAAAGTTTGAGAGAAATTCACCTGAGTACTTGTGATATCAGCTAGAAGTCAGCAATAAAGTGGAAAGGGAGTGGTAGTTTATGCAAGTGTCAGAGTCAACAGACAAGAGCTTTCAGTACTAACGTGACACAACAATATTCAAAACAGAGTCATATTTCAAGAAATAAATATAGTACAATATATTCTCCCTGTCCAACTGGAATTAGGTAGCACATTTAGCACCTTACAGAATTTCAGTTAGTTTTTCTTCAAAAAATTGCAAATTTAGAATCACTATCAGAAACAATTTAGTGATGGATTCTGCATAATAAGCATTTGACAGCAGTACCTGACATGCAAAATATAATTTTTGAATTAAAAGTGACATTTGTAAAGATAAATTACTCATTCCAAGTCATTTATTTATAATGGGTTCTAAAACACTTAGGTGTGACCTTGAAAACATACTTCAGAGAGCAGTAAAATTTATATTAGTGAGCAAATGGCATTGTAACAGAGAATACACATGAGTTACTATATCCACAGCACATGGTTACTGTGTGAAGCTAAGTGAGGACTCAGGCTGCAGTATACTGTGCTAATTATATAGGTTTAAAAAAAAATATGGATTTTCCACTTAAAACAACCTGGAAAAAACAGCCAGTCTTATCTTGTGATGCTGAGCAGGGTCAGGCCCAGTGGTACTTGAATGGGAGACTGCCTGGGAACATTGGGTGCTGTAAGCTTATAATGCAGAGGGTTTGATGGTCTTTTGAAGTCCCTTCCAACCCCTAACATTTTGTGATTGCATTAAGGTATATTTATAAAGACCATTAATGAGTGATAGGACAAATGTTGTATCAGGATAAGTTTAAGTTAGATTTTAAAAGACTTCTGTACTGAAAGGTAGTAAGGCATTGGAATAGGCTGATCAGGGTGGTAGTTTTATCAACATCCTTGAATTTGTTTAAAGGTTGTGTAGATATGGAACTTACGGACATGTAGTGTTGGGCTGGTACAGTTAGGTAATGTTTGGACTTGATCTTAAAGTGCAAGTGTCCAGTCTTAAAGACCTTGGTCTTAAAGGTCTTTTCCGCCTAAACAATTCTACGAGTCCTTGACTCTGTATTCTGTATTTTTGTCGCAGAAGTATTACAAAATTTTTTACACTGTTTTACAAGAAGCTAGGACATAAAAATATTCAACTAATGACCTTCTGAATGCTTTTGGAGAGATGGAGAAGACAAAATAATAGTTTCAATGGCATCTGAGTTTCAAATTTTACAATCAGAACACAAAGGACTCTCAGAAAGCAAAATAATGCATTTGAGCACATCACATCAAAGTAACCTCAAGTATGAAGAAATTACACATAAGAAGTAGGACAAAATTGGTGTTACTATCAACCTACATTGAAGATAGAAATGAAAAGAAAAAAGAGTGAAGTAGAAACTGTAGAAACTGATTCAAAGGACCAGAACTGAAATCCTAGAAGATCATACGTAAGGAGGAAAAGTTAGTTTTATCTGTAATACAATGAAATCAGAAATTCAGTAATGAATCTTGTAAGCTATTTTTTACCTTTTGTCTTGTAAAAAGGAGATTTTTCGTAATGAAAAAGAAAGCCTATTGAGTTAAAATCAATATGGTCAAAGATCAGAATTTCTACTTGCCTCTCAGCCACCAAAACCAGACCATATTATAACATAATATCATCTAAGCAACAGCTGGTGTAGGGTCACCTTGACTACTGAAAAAAAGGTTTTTGGGGTATTCCTCTAGCTTTGCTCATTGTTGAAGAGTAGCTTTCATGCAGTATTATATTTGAGGTGCCATAGGGCACTTGAGTAAATACAACGAATATACATTCTTTGAGTTAACCTCAGACAGATCAAATTTTTAGCTTATTGCATTGATACAGAAATGTTTTGAATACCAAGTTACTTTTTTTAAAAAAAGGAACAGCTGAAGGTTAATTATCCATTGATAAATCCCAATCTCATAAATCATGGAATCATAGAATCATTACATATTGGAAGGGACCTCGACAGGTAATCTAGTCCAATCCTCCTGCCACAGAAAGATCACCTATACGAAGTTGTACAGGAACATATCCAGGTGGGCTTTAAACATCTCCAGTGAAGGAGACTCCACAAGTCCCCTAGGCAGCCTGTTCCAGTTCTCTGTCACCCTCACTGTGAAGAAGTTCCTTCACATATTTATGTGGAACCTCCTATAGATAGTATATCTTAAGGAGTAGCTAAGGATTTATGTGAATTAAATTTCTTGTACAGCTACTCTCTCTTCCCACAATTTTTTTCTAGTATATTCTCATGGAGACAAGCGATAACTGGGCCTGGGACTTTTTCAGGGATTTACACAGAAGTAGAAGGCTATTAAGAATCACAGAATTGTTTTGATTGGAGGAAACATTTAAGATCATTAAGTGTAACCATTAACCCAGCAATTCCAGGTCACCACTAAGTTATGACTCTCAGCAATATATTTATATGAGTGGTCAGGCACTGGAATAGGCTTCCCAGAGAGGTGGTTGATTTGCCATCTCTGCATGCGTTTAAACTTCATTTGGATGAGGTGTTGAGGGATATGGTTTAAGAGTGAACTTGTAAGGTAGGGTAGATGGTTGGACTCGATGATCCCAAGGGTCTTTTCCTATAATTCTGTGATTCTGTCTGAGTGAGGATTCTTCTGCTCATATCTCCTCTCTTTTGATCTCTCAAATGCATTTTATCACAATTATAGTCTTCTACTGCTGTCATAGAATCATAGAATCATTAGGGATTGGAAGGGACCCTGAAAGATCATCTAGTCCAATCCCCCTGCCACAGCAG
>JAOXOE010029270.1:0-14721 GCA_028565055.1 Phoeniculus purpureus
CAGCCAGGCTGGCCTTCAACACCTCCAGGGATGAGGACTCCACCACTGCCCTGGGCAGTCCAGTCCAGGCTCTGATCACTCCTTCCCTGAGGAAGGGCTTCCTAACATCCAACCTAACCCTCCCCTGGAAGCTTCAGGCCCTGCCCTCTTGTCCTGGTGGTGGTTGCCTGGGAGAAGAGCCTGACCCCCACCTGACTACAACCTCCCTTCAGGGAGTTGGAGAAAGGGAGAAGGTCCCCCTCTGAGTCTGTTCTTCTCCAGGCTAAACACTCCCAGCTCCCTCAGCCTCTTCTCATTGACCTTTTCCTCCGGTCCCTTCCCCAGCCTCGTTGCTCCTCAGAACTTGCTCTAGCCCCTCAATCCCTTTCTTGGAGTGGCCCAGCACTGCCCCCAGTACTCAAGGGGAGCCCTCCCCAGAGCCCAGTACAGGTGGAGAATTACATCCCTAGTCCTGCTGGCCAAACTATTGCTGATCCAAGCCAAGATGCCATTGGCCTTTCATGCCACCGTTTCATTTGACCTGGTCAGGCAGAATTAAGCTCTGTAAGCCAGCCCCGCAGTTCCTAGCCCACCTTCTGTTTCAAATACGCTGGTGCCCTGCCTCCTGCTGTCTCAGAACTGAAGACCCAGACAAGAAAGCAGTGGCTTTTTTAAAAACAAAAAAACAAGTAGTTGGAGCGTGTTTTAAAGAACATCTTTGGCATTGGACTTAAAAGATAAAATATATCAAACCAGACAGCCTGATAATTAGGCACAGGCTTGTGGAGTGATTCATGTCCTAACGTGAGAGCTGGAGCAGCTGAGGTTGCTGCAGGTGTGTTAAGGGAATTCGACCCCATAATGCCGGGACGCCTCTGCCGCGACGTAAAGCCAGAGCACAGGCATCAGGAGAGCCCGCCTGAACAGATGAAAAGCAGTATTTCTCCGTGTGAATTACGGATGGAGCAGTGTTTATTAGATGCACAAGTAATAGCCTTTGTCTCCCAGGTGCTTTTGCTCTGTGGACTCGCCCTAAACACTGCTGCTCTCTCAGGCACACAGATTCCAGATGCAGGCTGGGGCTGTGCTACAGGTTGAGCCCCACTGGGGCTCAGCTGCACGTGCACAGGCACACAGGGACAGCCTGCCCCAAGAATTTCAAGTGCTTCAGCTTTGGGCAGCGAGACACACAAGCTGAAAGTGAATAAGCTTGTTTACCTGTGTGAGCAGCCCATCCTCGGAGAGGCTTTAATGGGAATTTGGTGATGGTGCTCTCAGAGCCGGCCGGACCTAGTACTCAAGATGCAGCCACCCCAGTGCCGAGTAGAGGGGGACAATCACCTCCCTACTCAGTCTTAAAGTTGTTTTGTTTAGTAGGACAGGTATGAACCTTGTAGTAGGAGGGATACGGTACCTTTGTCCTTAGGTAGGAATTAGTGTGAGTTGATAACAGCATGTTTTCCACATTATTTTGAGAGGAGCAGATAAATAGTGGCTGAGCTGTTTCTCTGCTGTTACTATCCCTGGCCTAGCAGGAGGGCAGGGCTGCAAGCTGCCAGGGCTGTAACGCAGCCTAACGCTGCGATTCGAGACTACAGCTCCCTTTCTTAAAACACCCCAGGAACAACTGTTCCTCCGCTTTTGCGAGCTCAGTTCATGGTTGCAAGAGGCAGCGTGCGCTGTGTGCTCGACGAAGTACGCGGCGCATGCAAGCGTCTTCAGCTGTGCTGTCAGTTGGCAGCTCTCTCGCTAGATGCACCTTCACACAATTGCACAAGGCACCAGGAGGTGCAAATGTGAAGTTTAGCCTTGGGGGCTAAACAAAGGAATGAAAGTCAGGTATGAGCGCAGTGTGATCCATCTGCAGATGCACATATTAGATTTGATCTCCCACCACGCTACTGTAATTTTACACTAATAGGGCTCCGCTGCGGTTGGTGGATGAGCACCACTGCAAGGTAGAACCAGCAGTGCTGGAATGTTGGGGCTATTTTTGATTCTCATCAAGCACGTAGGACTGAACCCTGCTTGGAGAGAGGCAAACTGCATTCGCAGTGTGGAACCAGCTGTAATAAAAGGGAGGGATGTAGGGGATACATCATCTTGGTATCATAGAATTATTCAGGTAGGAAAAGACCCGGGGGATCATTGAGTCCAACAGCAACCCGACTCTACAAGGTCACCCCTAAACCAGGTCCCCCAACACTACACCTAAGCGACTTTTAAACACATCCAGGGATGGGGACTCAACCACCACCCTGGGCAGCCCATCCCAGTGCCTAACCACTCTCTCCACAAAGAATTTCTTCCTGATGGCCAGTCTAACCCTCTCCTGTTGAGGCTTGAAGCCCTTCCCTCTGCTTCTGTCGCTACTGACCTGTGAGAAGAGCCCAGCACAAACATCTCTACAGTGTCCTTTCAGATAGTTGTAGAGAGTGATGAGGTCCTCAGCCTCCTCCTCCTCAAACTAAACAGCCCCAACTCTCAATCTCTCCTCATCAGATTGATTCTTCAGGCCCTTCCCCAGCTTCGTTGCCCTCCTCTGCCCTCGCTCCAGCCCCTCGATGTCTCCATTGTCCTGAGGTGCCCAAAACTGGACCCAGTACTCAAGGTGTGGTATCACTGCTGAACTTCCGGTCTTCCTTCTGGAGAGCCATTGCCTTGGGTTCCAAGCAAGCAAAGGGAAGGGGTTTTCCAGCTCACTCCTGCTTTGTTTTGGCCTTTCTGGTTGCCATCTTTTGCAGTAACTTTCCTTGTGTGCATCAGAATTTGTCCCACAGCTGAGACTCGTCCGTTAGATTGGACGAATGTGCTTATTATTGAAAGTTTTTTTGTTGAAGGAGTCTGTTAATGGCATCATCAGGAAAGAGATTGTGATTTGTCATAGAATGTAGAGTATCATTGATTGGATGAGAAGAAAGGAGGCTGAGAGGTGACCTCATTAATGTTGATAAATATGTGAAAGATGGGTGTCAGGAGGATGGAGCCAGGCTCTGATCAGGGGCACCATGTGATAGGACAAGGGGCAGTGGGTGTGAGCTGGAACAGAAGAGGTTCCACATCAGTGTGAGAAGGACCTTCTTCCTGGTGAGGGTGACAGAGCCCTGGAAGGGGCTACGCAGGGGGGTTGTGGAGTCTCCTTCTCTGGAGATGTTTAAAACTGACCTGGCCATGTTCCTGTGCGACTTGGTCTAGGTGATCCTGCTGTGGTGGGGTATTGGACTGAATGATCTTTTGAGATTGCTTCCAATCCCTAATGTTCTGTGGTAGTATGATCTTCAAGTCGAACCTCTGACCCAGCGCTGCCAGATCACCCCCAAACCATGTCCCTCAGCACTACATCTATCTACCTTTTAAAAACCTCAGGGATGGTGCCTTGGGCAGCCTATTCCAATGTTTCATAACTCTTTCCATGAAGAAGTTCTTCCTACTATCCAGCCTGAACCTCCCCTAGCACAGTTTGCAACCATTTCCTCTGGTCCTAGCACTTGCCACCAGGGCACGATATTGTGGCAGACAGCTTTCCAGTTAAGTGAAAAGCAAGTTGTGTTCTTTTCCTCTGTAAGAAAGGATGAGAAATAAAATAGCTGCAGCAGGATGAAGTGTTTGAAGTGCTACAGTAAGGCCAGGCAGCGGGCAAAGGTACCATGCAGTGCCTTGCTCTTACCTTCCAACCCCATGCTTCACTGGCCATCGGCAGTCCTGGGTAATGCCCGACAAATTGAATTGATGGCTTTGGATAACCCCAGCTTGTCCCAGTTGTGAGGTGTTGTGCTGCCATGACTGTCTCCTAACAGAAGCTAATGTAATATCTATAGATGAGTAGACTGACTCACCTTTTGGTAACCCCGGAGAGAAAGGTCAGGTTCGGGGTATTTTTACCTGTAATCAGTTATCTATAAGGAGTTAGTGTTCCGGGCTTCATGATTGTAGCTCCAAAGGGCAGTTGCTTTGAGGAGGTAACTCGAAAGGGCACTTGAACAGCTGAAATCAGATGAGACAGATTTAATGGGCTCTTAGTGATTTCTGACTGAAAGTTCAGAGCTTGAAATTCAGGGATTTTTTTTCTCTGCCCAGCCTATGATAAAAAAAATCCACTGTAGCTTAATAGACATTGAATTTCAGGCTGAGTATTGCAGGCTTAGGAGTGTTTTCAGCTGCGCCTGATCACTTCAACATCTCCCGCAAAGGTGAAGGCAATGGAGCATCTCCCTGCTGAGGAAAGGCTGAGGGAGCTGGGTCTCTTGAGCTTGGAAAAAAAGGAGCATGAGGGGTGACTCCATGAAAGTTGATCAATATGTGAAGTTTGGGTGTCAGGAGGATGGAGCCAGGCTCTGCTGAGGGGTGCCCAGTGATAGGACAAGGGGCAGCAGGTGTGAGCTGGAGCAGAGGACGTTCCATATCAATGTGGGAAGGACCTTCTTCATGGTGAGTGTGGCAGAGCCGTGGAAGGGGCTGCTCAGTGGGTTTGTGGAGTCTCCTTCTCTGGAGATGTTTCAAACCCACCTGGCGATGTTCCTGTGTGACTGGATCTAGGGGATCCTGCTGTGGCGGGGTGCTTGGACTCGATGATCTTTTGAGGTCCCTTTCAATCCCTGATGTTCTGTGTTTGTGTGATTAAGTAACTCGAGGTGATGCCTCTGTGAAACACACATGAAAACACGAGTGAGTAAATGTTCTTTTAGTCAGTGGGAAGGACAAGGCTGTTTCCATTGCAGATATTTGTGTGGGCCTTCAAGGCAAGTGTTGGTGATCTCTTCTGCCTACAGTTGTTAATGCTCAGCAACCTTCAGTAGCTCTTTAAGCATCAGCTGCAAACAGTATGTGGATTACCCCGTTTCACACTGCCAAGCAGTTGATGATATTAAAACACTTTGAAAAATGGAAATTAGCAAGGAAACACTATTAAACACTTTATCATTCAGTGTATAATCACGTCTCTCCGCCTACTTTGGTTGCAATATGGAGAGAGGTGGTAAGGCAGAGCCAGCAGTCTGCTTTCAGTTCAGCCCCTCTTGTAGGGACCGTGCTCTGTGCAGCCTGGGTCTGGTTCAGCAGCTCTTCCTGATGTCCCATCTCACAGAACATTAGGGATTGGAAGGGGCCTCGAAAGATCATCCGGTCCAATCCCCCCTCCACAGCAAGATCCCCTAGATCCAGATGCACAGTATTTTTTTCTTTGAGGGACCAGCACCTCCTTTTTTGCTGACAGTTCAGGGATGTGACAATAGCAGGAGCCAAATTTCACATCCAAAATAAAACATGCAGGCTGATGGAATCACTGAAACCGCAGATCAGTGATGAGCGTCCATTTGTATCATTCATTCATATAATGAAACCTGTTCTTATAACTCAGCTCTTGATATATTAACCCCGCAGTTATCTCATACATAAATGGGAGATGTGTTGCTTTCGTCAGGTATAATAGGATATAACCATCTAAATCCCCTGTGCATGAATGAGCGGATAGAGGCCCTCAGGCTATAGGTATCAAAGGTCTCCCCTATACTTACAATAGCCTAATAGGGTTATTCTGGAGGCAGAGGTAATTACTCACAGACTCCCTATAGCTACTGATTCATTGTTCACTGCTGAAACATTTCTAAATGAATTATGTCTTAAATAAGCAAATCCTTGGCCTTCTCTTTTATGGGGAGGAAAGGGAGAGCTAGAGGGATACCCAATTTCACAGAATCACAGAACATGAGGGATTGGAAAGCACCTCGAAAGATCCTTTAGTCCAATTCCCTCTGCCACAGCAGGATCACCTCAACCAAGTTGCACAGGAACATGGCCAGGAAGGTTTTAAATGTCTCCAGAGAAGGAGATTCCACAACCGCCCCTGGGCAGCTCCAGTGCTCTGTCACCCTCACAGGGAAGAAGGTCCTTCTCATACTGATGTGGAACCTCCTCTGTTCCAGCTCACACCCGCTGTCCCTTGTCCTATCACTGGGTGCTCCTGAGCAGAGCCTGGCTCCATCCTCCTGACACTCACCCTTTCCATATTGATGAAAAGCAGTGGGGTCACCCCTCAGTCTCCTTTCTTCCCAGCTCAAGAGACAGAGCTTCCTCAGCTTTTCCTCATCAGGGAGGTGTTCTACTCCTTTCACAATCTTCGTGGCTCTGCAATTGACTCTCTCCAGCAGCTCTGTGTCCCTCTTGAACTGAGGAGCCCAGAACTGGACACCAGATGCAGTCTCACTAGGGCACAGTAGAAATTTCTACCATTTCTATTAATTCCACCATTTAAAAAGCACTTCTTGGCCATTTAAGTTATCCTGGTGTTGGAACTGAGTTAACAATTCTATTGTTCTTCTTGCTGTTTTGATCCTACGAAAGTGTGCTTCTGGATCTCACTTTCTGATGACAATAAGATTGTTGTCATTAACTTCATATTTAGAAAACACGGTGGATACGAGAGCTCAGCACGACAAATAAATCAGTTGGAGTTAACCGTCCTTGGGGATCGAATCAATCACTGCTGGAGAAGGGGGTGACATTTAAAATAGGAACTCAGAAGAAAATGTCATGCTTAAAAAATTAGATTTAAACGCACTGGGTCCTGATTGATTTTTATTGCGCTCAGATGGATGCACTGATTGATCATCAGCCTTACAAATGTTTAGTCCCCTTCTCGATTCTCTAATAATCAGAATAATCTAATTTTCAATGTCATTTAGGTTACCGTCTTCAAGGTTATAATAGATCATATTTCTAATCAAACATAGCAATTATGGAATGAATAATACAGAGCTGCGAGGCAGAGTTCAGCTTCACTTTCACCCCAAAAATTGAATTAAATACCAGCAGTGGCTGGAAGAGGCAGCAGACGTGAAGGCAGCCAACACGACAATGTCCTCTGGGTTCGTGGTGAGCTGAAGTTCCTGGAGCATTGGCCAAGGTGCTGAGGATGGTTGGACTCGATGATCCCAAGGGTCTTTTCCAACCTGAATGGTTCTATGATTCTTTCTCAATAGGAAACCAGAGGCAGGCTTGATTTCTGTAAGTTGAATCGGCACTCACTCTGTGCCTGGGGACTGCCAGGTTCTTGCGAACCTTCTTCCATGATTATTTCTCAGTGCTCTCTGGTAATGTTGGTATCTGTCAGTAAAGAGATGCTGTCTCACTTGTCGTGAGATGGTTTGGTGTGGCAGTTGTACCCAGCAGGTGTCACAGCTGATTCGGAATCATAAAATGGAGTTGGAAGGGACCTTAAAGATCACCCAGTTCCAACCCCCACACAGGCAGGGACACCTTCACTAGAGCAGGCTGCTCAGGGCCCCAGCCAACCTGCCCTTCAATGCTGCCAGCGATGAATGGGGCAGCCACAGCTGCCCTTGGGCAACCTCTTCCAGCATCTCAGCACCCCCACAGCAAAGAGTTGGTTCCTCATGGCCAACCTCAGTCTCCCTTCTTCAAGTCTGGAACCTTTTCCCCTTGTCTTCTGCCTACCACCTGTGTCAAAAGCCCTCCCCCAGCTTTCCTGCAGCCCCCTTCCTTCAGAGATTGGGAAGCTGCTGGAAGGTCACCTGGGAGCCTCCTTCTCTCCAGGCTGAACAACCCCAACTTGCTCAGCCTGTCTTCAGAGGGGAGGGAGGTGCTCCAGCCCTCTGATCGTTTGAGTTGCTCTCCTCTGGACCCCTTCCAGGAGCTCTGTGTCCTTCTGATATTGGTGCTCCAGCACTGGACCCAGGACTCCAGGTGGGTTCTCACCAGTGTAGAGTAGAGGGGGAGAATACCCTCCCTCAACTGACTGTCCCTGCTGCTTTTGCTGCAGCGTGGGACATGGTTGGCTCTCTGGGCTGCCAGCACACACTGACAGCTCACACTCACAAAAATTATGCAAGTTTCAGTGTGTTTTGGTTTCATACTTGAAACCCCCTTGCGTGACTCCGGACTCATGATTGGCTTTGTCCATTAGAGGTGAGTTTTGTGACTGAAACGTATTTGGCTACAGTCGTTCTCCGTGTGTCACAGCTCAGTGTTGGCATGGAAATCTGTTTTAAGATCGTTTCCTGCTCTTTTTTAAGACTCTGTGGCTTTGCCTGAAAGGAAACACTATTTCATCTGGAAATCACGACCTAGGAAAACCAGTCTATTTATAACCACATGCGTGTTTGAGTACTGCATTTGGCTTGTGATTGCTAAACCGTGAACAGGAGTCCCACCATTCTGAGCTGAGGGCACATCAGCCTGTCCACTGTGGTTGTGTTGCTTTCAGGATGGTTTTTTAATTGTTTTTAAATAGAAGCCAGAAAAAATCACTCATCTCTGTGCTTGCTCCCCCCAGCTCCTGAGCATGGGAGCTGCGTGTGATGTGCAGCTGGGTGCTGGTTTTGTCCATGGGGTGGAAGAGCCTAGTGCAGCAGCAGTGGAAGGGGCTAGATCTCCCTTGGTTTGAGGTCCCCTAGGTGGCTGTTGTGAACAGCATTCTTACACACTGCTGTTGGGTGGCAATCTATTGAGGCTGACCAAGAAGGCCAACAGGATCCTGGCTTGGATCACGAATAGCAGGGTCAGCAGTAGAAGGGAAGTTATCCTGCCCTTGTACTCGGCACTTGTGAGGCCCCACCTCGAGTACTGGGGTCAGTTCTGGGCCCCTCACTATAGGAAAGACACTGAGATGCTGGACCATGACCAGAGCAGAGCTGCCCAGCTCGTGAGGGGTTTAGAGAACCGGTCATATGGGGAGAGGCTGAGGGAGCTGGGCAGGTTTACTTCGGAGAAGAGGAGGCTGAGGGGGTGTCCTCATTGCCCTCTACAACTACCTGAAACGAGGTTGTGGAGAGGGGGGTGTTGGCCTCTTCTCCTTACTAATTACTGACAGAACCAGGGGAAATGGTCTAAAGTTGAGGCAGGGGAGGTTTGGGTTGGATCTTAGGAAGAAATTCTTTACAGACAGAGTGGTTGGGCACTGGAAGGGGCTTCCCAGGGAGGGGTTTGAGTCCCCATCCCTGGAGATGTTTAAGACATGAGTAGCCGTGGTGCTTCACGCCCTGCTCTAGGGGCAGGGATGGAGTGAGCTAGTTTGTGTTTGGCAATGAATCATGTAGTCAGGTTTTTGTTGTTGTGGGTCTAGTTGGACTCTGTGATCTGGGAGGTCCTTTCCAACCAGGATTGTTCTGTGATTCTGGAAGGGTGCTGCACTGCATGTGTGGGAAGTTATCCTGGTGGATCAAACTTACCAGTGGCAATAGGTGTTTTGCATATTTGACTGGAATTGCCCCCAGCTGCCAACTTTTGCTGTCATTAGAAATGTTTAGCAGCTGCTGCTGGAATTGAAGAAGTCAGAGTGTGAAGGAGCTGTGCGAGACTTGTGGGGTTCCACCCTGGCAAGCAACTTGGTGCTTGCGGAAACCCTCGGTGCAGTGCTGAGCATTGATCCCACCATCCGTGGGATCCCACCACCAGTGGGACTACCACCAGTTCCTTGCCTTTGGTAAGGGACTGATGGGCTTCCCCAGGTGCAGAGGAGCAGGCAAGAGATGGAGCCTGTGCCTGAAGGGCACAGCTGGCACCTCTGCAGCAGTCCTGCCTCAGCTCACCTCCGGATTTCTCTTCTCATCCACTTTCAAAAACAAAAAGTGTCTTTTTGAAAACCTCCCTCATGCCCAGCCCTGTGCAATTACTGACCTGTTTCATGTGCTTTTGTGGGGCTTCTGAGCTTAATGAGTAACTTCCAAAATATTTAAGGACAACAGCAGTGTGGTTTGAAAGGAATGCAAACTGACTGGAAATCCCAGCAGTTGTCCACGCAGGAACAAACCCCGGTTGACTAGTGCACGGAGCTCTTTAAAGGTCATGGGGATCTCCAAGAGGCAAAACTGCAATGATAGCTTTTCTGTCCATGAATTTATAGGTGATTAATCTTTATAACTTACAAAAGGTGCTGTCTAACTGTCTTCTGAGCATCTGGGGAAGCACAGGTTGTAGAATGAGTTGGAAGATGGGTGCCAGGAGTGGCAGGCTCTTCCCCTCGGTGCGTGTGTGCTGCCTTTGACTGAGGGGAGTATGAACACTCACTGGTCCCTCATTTTACGTGATGGAAAACTCTTGGGCTGGATCCCAGACTCTTCTTACGCCAAACAGTGACTACGTTTGGTGGACGTGAGAGGGTTGCGTTCAAGACTGGACGATTCCCAGCGTTACAACATGCTTGAGATGTTCCCACTCAAGCAGGAGAATCATTTTGTGATTGATAAATGCGAGCACTGGGCTTCTCTGGAACAGGCTGCCCAGGGGGTTGTGAAGTCTCCTTCTGTGGAGACATTTAGAACCCGCCTGGATATGTTCTTGTGCAGCTTAATCTAGGGCTGCCCAGGGGGTTGTAAAGTCTCCTTCTCTGGAGACGTTTAGAACCCGCCTCGATATGTTCTTGTGCTGCTTGATCTAGGGGATCCTGCTGTGGCAGGGGGCTTGGACTGGATGATCTTTCGAGGTCCTTTCCAATCCCTAATGTTCTGTGATTCTGTGAAGCTGTTTGTGTCCTTCCTGGACTTAGTTTTATCTCTGTCAGGCCCTGCTTCCCTTGAGAAGTGCACCCTTCCTTCCTGCAGTGTTCATGCCCTGCCCATGGCTTCTAGCAGAAAAAGGAGACCACGTCTGAGGCTTAGGAAAGCAGCAGCAAACCTGGGGTGAGGAGAACAGAGCAGACAGGATGGAAAGCCTGAGGGAGTTGGGTCTCTTGATCTTGAAAAAAAGGAGACTGATGAGTGACCTCATTAATGTTGATCAATATGTGAAAGGTGGGTGTCAGGAGGATGGAGCCAGGCTCTGCTTATGGGCACCCAGTGAAAGGACAAGGAGCAACGGGTGTGAGCTCGAACAGAGGAGGTTCCACATCAATATGATAAGGAACCTCTTCCCAGTGAGGGTGACAGAGCCCTGGAAGGGGCTGCCCAGGAGGATTTTGGAATCTCCTTCTCTGGAGACGTTTCAAACCCGCCTGGCCATGTTCCTGTGCGACTGGACGTAGGGGATCCTGCTGTGTCGGGGGGAATTGGACTGGATGATCTTTCGAGGTCCCTTCCAATCCCCAACATTCTGTGATTCTGTGAAAAGTTGACGGGTAGGGGCTGGTCCTTGGAGCTGAGGCTGTTTTCACCAGCTCACAAACCTTGCCACAGCTGCCTGGAGGTTTCTGGGTGTGGAAGCACAAGTCCTGGCGTGTGTGTCAAGGGCCAGGCAGGCTGTCATGGGAAGATGGATTGGGGCAGACGTGCTCAGGCTTGGGTGTGCGTCGCTCAGACACCCGAGCAGTGCTGAGCTGCGGCTTCCTCACGTACCAAAACAGGCTTTTTTTCGTTCTCTTTCCCCATACCATCTCATTTGTTTTCTTTGCTCTTTGAACTTGCAGTATTTCTCACAGAGCAAGGAAACTTCCATAGTGTCCCCTGTTGGGAGCTCCTCAATAATGCAGCTGTCAGGTCTGAACTGAATGCACAGAGTAATGAAATTCATAACTTCTCCATTTTCTACGGTGGCAGTAGCTGTGACACAGACTCGTCGCCCAGGGATCATCACTAAAAGGCAGTGAGATTGCATCGGAACTGATGTGATCGTGTGCGTGTAAAGACCGAGATGCAAAAAGGCGGCGTGGTTTACGTAAGACAAGTGTAAGGTGCCATCCAAAATGCAGTGTGACATCTCCCACTCCCAGAACCACAGAACATTAGGGATTGGAAGGGACCTCGAAAGATCATCCAGTCCAATCCCCCTGCCACAGCAGGATCCTAGATCAAGTCACACAGGAACATGGCCAGGTGGGTTTTAAATGTCTCCAGAGAAGGAGACTCCACAACCTGCCCTGGGCAGCCCCTTCCACTGCTCTGTCACCCTCCCCATGAATAAGTTCCTTCTCATATTGATGTGAAACCTCCTCTGTTCCAGCTCATACCCACTGCCCCTTGTCCTGTCATTAGATGCCCCTGAGCAGAGCCTGGCTCCATTCTCCTGACACCCACCCTTCACATATTTATAAACATTACTTGGATCACCCCTCAGTCTCCTTTTCGCTAAGCTAAAGAGACTCAGCTCCCTCAGCCTAGTGATGGAGATATTTCTGTGTCATGCATTTCTTTCCTCCTCATTTAACAACATCAACTATGATAATAGGAAGTTTCAAAAGTTCTTGTAAAACTTGGGGTAGACAGTTCTGTTTTCACCTACGTGAATCAAGAAATAATTTTATTTCCCTTGAGGAGAATAACTCTGACACTCTTTACAGTGATAAAATAGCTGTCCTGTCCCTGCTGTAAAGGATCTGAAGGATCATAATAAATATGATTCTATGCATTATAGCAGCTTATTTTTGTGATGGAACATAAGTCTACTCCTCATTCCATCAAGATTAGCTCACATGCTACTAATTATAGTTTTTAATTAAGTTAAACTTTTAACTGTGTCATCAATCAGTTCAGAGCAATTCAATTTGCTGTCAGAGTGACTTTAGGACACTGGTATCATCTAGAGACAGAAGAGCCATTGGCATATGCATATGGGAAAACACGGAAAAGAAGATGAGAACCTGTCTGTAGGCTCTGAAATTATCAATCTCCCAGACAAGAGAATAGAACAGTTTCCCTGTGGGAGACAATGACTTACATCTTCATGATAGTTGTTTAATGTCAATGTTCTTTATTCAGGTAATAAACAAGAGGAGTTGCCTTGAGCCTGGTTGCTGTTATAATGTGTTTGCATGGATAATTATAAAGAGAAAGAAAAGCCAAGTTGATGGGTGAGAAAATAACTTCACCATTGAAAAGCTCTTCCCATGTTGTTGGGTGCTCACCCGGGCAACTGGCAACACATCTTCGGCTGATAGTTTTTCACCTGCAGACTGAACTAAGACACATTTGTGAACTTCATTTCTTTAACAAAAGAGCCCCCAGCACAAGAAGGATGTAGACAGACTGGAGCGCCTCCAGAAGAGGGGTAGTAAAATGATCACAGGAATGGAGTGTCTCTTGTATGAGGACAGGATGAGAGAGTTGGGGCTGCTCAGCCTGGAGAAAAGAAGGTTCCAGGGGGATCTTCTTTTGACCTTCCAGTACCTGAGGGGGGCTGACATGAAGGCAGGGGAAGGTCTTTTCAAGAGGGTTTGTACAGATAGGACAAGGAGCAATGGGTTCAAGCTGGGAAAGGATAGGTTTAGGTTGGATATTAGAAGGAAGTTCTTCAGTGTGAGGGTGGCTGATGGCTGGAATGGGCTGCCCAGGGAGGTGGGGGGTGCCCCATCCCTGGAGTAATTTCAGATCAGTCTTGATGAGGCTCTCAGCAACTTGTCCCTGTGTAGAGAGGTTGGACTAGATGATCTCTAGAGGACCCGTCCAGCCTAGAACATTCTATGATTCTAAACACACATATAAAAACATGTATGTAAACAGACGCACAAGTAAGTTGTGGCAAACTGCTTCAGACCAGCATTGGAGGGAGGCCTGGAGAAGTAGAGATGAAATTTAATATGAGAAGAAAAAATCAAAAGGAATATTTGGTGGGTTTAACTGTTTTCTGGTTTGTACACTAAATGCTAGTCAATGGTCTGGAATATTGAAAATTGCCCTGAGCTTTTCTAGGCAGACAGAATGCAGAGAAGTAGTGGATAATTTATAGAGCTAGGCAGAAATCAAATAGCTTGAGAATTTCCTACAGAACAGGGGGAAACATTTTAAGGAATATTTGGCAATTCCTTCTATTCTCACTTTATGCCCCCGGCAAGCTTATTCTGGTCATTACCATGTGTAGATATTTAAGTGCCTGAGTATGCACTGAGGAGATTAGAACACTTAAGCAAGATGAGAAATCCCAGATGCAAGCCGTGGATGTTCTCCATTTATACATAAAAGACATCTCTTTGGGGAATGTAACCACTCTTCAGTTGCAAAACATTTAGTGGTGCAGAGAGGATGTGGATCTTGATGCTGGAAATTCTTAAGCGTGTGCTGCAGTATAAGCTGCTAAATCGCCCAGAGAAGTCAAGTGTGTAAAGCTAAGTACACAATTTAGTTGCAAATGGAAGGTCTTAAAACACTCTGGAATGTATTGCCTTTAAAACTTCTAGTCTCTCTTTTTTTTCTTTAGCAATACCACATAAAGCAGGAAGAGATAATCACAGCTTGAAAATCTTTTGGCAGCATTCTTGCAAAACCTAAGATTACACTCAGAAGGGGCAACTGTCATAACCTTCATGTCACCAGATGCCAAAAAGATGCTGGTGGTCTAGGGATTATCTTCAGATAAACAAAGCTAAGGCTCCAGTTAAACAGCAGGGTGTCTGTTCCTAGCACAGCAGCAAGTCTGGGAGCAGAGCGACAAGAGCACCAATAAGAGTCACAGATCTATAGAAAGGCAATTCCTAGGTTTACAAATCAGCAAGTGCAGTATCTCTAGGTTAAATCTGTATCTTCAAACAGGAAAGGTGAAATAAGGTCTGACTGATTATATTGACTTCGAAGAGGGCTTAGAGACTGAATGTTTTCACTTCAGTAAACCTGCTGTTGATGGGTTGTGGAGTTTATAATGACCCTTCATCCTCAAAATACAGACTAAGTGGATTCTACGTATGTGGGGGTACATCAAAAAAAGAGGCCAAGTTGGTTATCAAGAACTGAGTAGGAAAGAAATGCTATGGAGCACATCTGCTTAAAAAGGTTTTGCTTCTAAGGCTGTCACAGAATCACAGAACATCAGGGATTGGAAGGGACCTCGAAAGATCATCCAGTCCAATCCCCCTGCCACAGCAGG
>JAOXOE010029271.1:0-14721 GCA_028565055.1 Phoeniculus purpureus
AAGGGACCTTGAAAGATCATCTAGTCCAACCCCCCTGCCACAGCAGGATCACCTAGACCAAGTCACACAGGAACATGGCCAGGTGGATCATAAATGTCTCCAGAGAAGGAGACTCCACAACCCCCCTGGGCAGCCCCTTCCAGTGGTCTGTCACCCTCGCCAGAAACAAGTTCCTTCTCATATTTATATGGAACCTCCTGTGTTCCAGCTCACACCCACTGTGCCTTGTCCTATCACAAGATACATCACAAGTTCACCTTCACTAAAAGATGAGAGGACAGAAGAGAACCTCTAGCACTTCTCACGCTGGCTATTGCTTTTTCTGGGGGGGATCCGTGTGTAACTACAATAAATATACAGTCACATTTATCACAGCATCAGACATCACTTAGAATCATTAGGGATTGGAAGGGACCTCGAAAGATCATCTAGTCCAATACCCCTGCCACAGCAGCATCACCTAGACCAAGTCACACAACTTCTCAGTTGTGAAGAATCCGATCCATCAAACCACAAGAAGCAAGTTATGGTGCAGGAGCAGTTTTCCACAGAATCATTCAGGTTGGAAAAGACCCTTGGGATCATCAAGTCCAGCCAGCAACCCTACTCTACAAGTTCACCCCTAAACCAGATCCCCCAACACCACATCTAAGTGTCTTTTAAATGAATTACAGCTTCTTTAAAAAGGAATAAAGGGCACGAGCACTTTTGTTCTCCAGCAAGCTTTAAGGTAGCAGCAAAATCCGAATCCATAACTTAGTCTTTGTGCTGGCTCCCTTGTTTACTTCTTACTAGTCCTTTAGAGGAAGGAACATCGGGTTCAACTGGCAGCCACAGGAAAGGGGAAAGTGAGTAGCTGAGACTGAATGACTGATTGATTGCTTTGGTCTCTCAGGTTTTATCACATTAGAATAGCTTTAACCCTTCTAAACCCAGTCACTTCTCATCTGCGGGAGGAAAACTGCTTTGTTAGGGAGCAAAAGACGCCCTGCTGCATGTGGTGGAGCATTAGTAAGTCTCACACCCCATAATAGGAACTTCAGTACACAGATGTGGGGTTTGGGATCTAGCCAACGGTGGAACACCTTAGAGAATCGTCGTGCACAGCTCATGAGTTAGTTTTGTGAACTCGGCCCTCGGAGTTCATCAAACCGATGTATTCCCAAAAAGCTAAGTCACTTACCGCTTCTTCGCAGATGCTAAGTGGATCTAGAACTTCAAGATGCTGCCAGTAGAAAATGAAAGAGACTCAAAGCTACCCATTAATTTTCACTCCTCTCTACTTGTATTTACAACGAAGGTAAGATATCTGAGACGCTGTGAGAGATGGGCAAGAGCTCGTTAGAGGAAGCAATAGCACAGTTTAACTGAGCTCCAGGGCTGATGCTGGCTGGCCGAGGTGGGTGAGCAGGAAGAAAATAATGGTTATTTTTGGGAAACATCCACTGAAGACAGCTAGACCCGAAGCGCGGATCTCTGAGGAGATGTTGAATTGCCTCTGTCCTAAGCGTTTCGAGGGTTTTGGTTCAGCCTGCTACAGGCTGCTTAGAAATTCAGACCTGGAATTCCATTTCACACGCTTCTGAAACCGCACAGTATTCAAATCAAATTGAAATTGAAGGGGAGAATGGAAGGTTAATACGAGGCTTTGCTTTGGGAACATCTCTGGTGACAGAAAAAAGTCCAATTATTTTCCATTCACAGAGCACTTCTCCCACCCTGAAAGTCCTTGTCTCAGACAGCAGCTGTATTTTCTATGGGAAATTCCCCTTAGCTCACAGAATCACAGAACACTAGGGATTGGAAGGGACCTCAAAAGACCATCTAGTCCAATCCTTTTCAGGTATGAGTTGCCATTAATACCCTTCCTATGCGGGGCAAAGATGCTGCGTATGTACATGCAAAAGACATCCACTGAAGTCTTCACTAATACCCAATGAAAAATGTATTTGGGTAGGGAAGTCTAGTTTTGACTGTCTAGCGATCGTCCGCATTAACCAACCCGTCTAAGTGGAGTGCACTGAATAGGAAATGAGAGGGAAGCAAAAGTTAGAGCGATGCCAAACTACCTGAGTGTAACGTGGGTAGCAGTGAACTGTGACTCGTGTCATGTCGTGTTATGTAGCGTCAAATCACCGCACGGAGTGACACAACATAAGCAACGTGAGTGGCGTGAATGTGACACAGCACAGCCTTTTTCTCCCCCCCACTCTCTCTCCCTCCTTCTTTTTTAAAGAGCATTTTACTTTTAATCAGATAGCTGCTGTCAATTCAGATAACAGCCGCCTGACCCAAATTTTCAGCTGACTGAAGTGGACCGACGCTGCGATGTGGACTTTCTGTTATGAAAAGTTAACATTCCAGACTAGCCTCCCCACACTAAAAACACTCCTGGCATCCTCCTTCTCCCCGCCTCACCCTTCTTCCTCCCCTAACACTAGTTAGGCTTTCTTACCGACCCCAAATCAATAATTTCTATATGACAAACCTTAAGACAATACCAGCAAAGGAAAGTGTACTGGAATTTTACTTACCGATGTTTAATTATTGATGTGGGCTTCTTTAAACATATTTGGCTCTGTGAAACAGCTCTTTAGAACTGTGTTCCATTTCTTACCGCTTCCCTATTCTGTTTGTTCTCTGCCTCCCTGATCCTTTTCGATTTTCTGCAGGTTAGCAAGTGCCGCATTGTCTGCTTTTGAGATGTGTCTTTAGGCATGCTTTTGTTTGACAAGGAATGCCAGGGCTGAGCTGACAAAGTCTGTTTGAAAATCTTTTTCCAGGTATACAAGATCAGTGAGTCTGTTCAATGTATTCTGTGATTAGTATTTTTCTTCAGATATTTATATCAACATCTCGGGTTTCGCGGGAGACGTTTTCCCGAGCACACCTGTCAGTGGCAAGCCTGCTGAAGGGGAGTAACAATATCATTTACACATTCAAATGTATAAATATATTTATGGTAAACAGCTGGCACCTCTCTCCATATAACTTAAAAGAAAGTATACCTTTAACAAGCGCTCAGCCGCTGTTCCTGGCACAGGTTAAAACACAGCCGCTTACAAAAGCTGTCTTTCAGGTGTTTTGGGCTTCAGCTCTTTACAACCAGGATCTTTTTAAACATAATATTTAGATTGCTGCACCCTTTCCCCTACAGGGGCGAGGGCACTGGGGATAATGTTTGCCCCATAAAGCAATCTCTCAGGTGAAGGAAGCCTTTATATATTCAGAGAGTGCACACTCATGAATTCCAAGTAGGATTCTTTCCTTTTAAGCTGAAAACGCATCTTTTGCCTCCACGGGTGCGCCACAGTGATCATGTCCTTGGGTAGACAACTGGGTAAGAGCTGCACCCAAAGCCTGCCTAAAAGAGGCAAAAGAATCAGAGAACATTAGGGACTGGAAGGGACCTCGAAAGATCATCTAGTCCAATCACCCTGCCAGAGCAGGGATGTTTATAAATGTTTATAAATATGGGAAGGGTGGAGTCAGGCTCTGCTCAGTGTCATCTGGTCATAGGACAAGGGCCAGTGGGTGTCAGCTGGAACAGAGGAGGTTCCACATTAATATGAGAAGGAACCTCTTCCCAGGGAGGGTGACAGAGCACTGGAACAGGCTGCCCAGTGGTGTGGTGGAGTCTCCTTCTCTGGAAGGAGATTGGAAAGGACCTCAAAAGATCATCTAGTCCAATCACCCTTGCCACAGCAGGATCCCCTAGGTCCACAGGAACATATCCAAGTGGGTTTTAAATGTCTCCAGAGGAGGACATATTGGCCACGGCATCCAATGGCTTTATGTGGCAGTCCTCCACACCAGTGACCACACAGAATAGTATGGGTCCTCAGGAAAAAAGCAAAGCATCCTCAGAACCTTCACATTTTATTCCTACCCTCCATAAAGCTCCCATTCAGTCAACACCTGAGCAAATGAGCCCCACGGACCCAGGTGGGAGCAAACGAGCCCCACGGACCATGTGATGCTAGGCCGTTCCCTCTGATCTGAAGGGTTAGCAAGGGTCTGGACTGAAGGTAGAACACAGGTCCAGCTGAGGGACCTGTGTAATTTTAACGTAAAACACAAGTTTCCTGACGATAACACAAAATGCTTGTTGGGAAGCACAAGGTAAAGAAGGGATTTGTGAATGTCTCCTCTGGTAAGATTAAGTCTGCTCACCTGTGGTGAGATTAGGTCCACTCATCTAAAAGGCTGAAGAAATTCTTCAACAGGAAAGAATTCTCATTTTCTTGTGACCAACACTCTGCATAAGAGCACTGGAAGGGTCTGCCCAGGGGGACTGTGGAGTCTTCGTCTCTGGAGACATTTAAAACCCACCTGGATGTTTCTGTGCGACTTGGTCTGGGTGGTCCTGCTGTGGCAGGGGGATTGGACTGGATGATCTTTCGAGGTCCCTTCCAATCCCTGTGATTCTGTGAACAGACGTGCAAAACGCTTAATTCTAAAATCAGACAGACATTTATTTTTAGAGTAGTTTGGTTATGCTGTGTATCTTCGTTTTCCAGAGGGCTAAACCAAACAGCTAAATTACATGACAGAGTCAAAATCCAATTCAATGTCATCATCTTGACCTAAAACCCCTTTACTGTAATTACATTCCAAGATCCTGTTCTCCATTAATAAAGTTCACATTTAAATCACCCTTGGATCCAGCTCCCCTCAGCAAGAAGCAGAGATTCCTACCTGTGTTTGGTGTGTTAAAATTCCACTCTCCCCTCCCTTTCCTTCCGCAGAACACATTTTAAAGCGACATCAAGATAACAACAGCCAGCCCGATCCTACCAAGGCATGACCTTGGCAAATCACGGTAAGAGAGCGAGCATGCACACTCGATGGTTTCTTTCCCCCAAGGGACAAGGATGGATCTAAGAAAGATCATCGGAGACAAAATCTGAAACTTTAAAATGCATTTTCTAAGCGGCACACACTTTACTATCGCTTATTTTCAATTATATTCATGCTAATAGCAAGGAAACTCCACGGATAGAAGAGTGCATCGCACATTCCTTGCCTAAAGAAAGAAATAACAGGAAACGTCTGGTTTTATGTAAAAATAAAACCCATAAATATTCAAACAGGTTTCTTTTCCCCCCACACAGCAAAAGTACCAGTCTGGTGCATTTGAAACTGGAAGAGGATAACAATTGATCTTAACTTTGAAACACGCAGGAAGTATTTTTGTTGTGATCTCTTGCGATAGAAAACGATACCGGTCTTTTCAAACGCAGAGGCTGAGCTTGTTTAAAAGGGGCTTGGCTCTCTAATTACATAAGAGGTACCTTTCTTTAATAATTCATTAGAAATACGGGGCAAGGTAAAGACGAAAGTCTAAAAATACCCACCGTGTAAACTTGCGCTGAACCGCTCTCTTCAAATTAAAAGCTGGGATTCTTTGACTGCCTCATTTCCTAGCCGAACACAAGAAAGGAATATTTTAGTTGGTTCTCACCCTCCAGGCAAAGTAGCATAAAACCTCTGGCCTGATTCCAACCCCATTATCAAAGGACCACTCACCTAATCTAAAAAAGCAGCTCTTCATCAATTTATCATTAACAAGAGCATTACAATATAATGTAGGGAAACGGCTTTCCACCAGGGATTCAGTTAATGGGAGTCTAGAGCCACATAACAAGCATGGCAGAAGATATGCCACAGTAGGTGAGGATAATATACGTATATTCCATGCAAGGACTACGGCAAATAACGTCTCTGCTGCCAATGAGCTCTCGCTGCAATAGGCTTTTCTGAAAAATACTTCATTTTAGAAGTTCAGCGCTCACCGAATTCTACAGCGACACGCGCGGATGCAAAACAATCAGCTGCTGGCTCCCCGTGAGAATGCTTCGCACAGTTTATTTGCCATCAGTGAAGCGTGACTCTGGTAGGTTGGTGTGGCATCGCACAATTTACTGCTGGTTCCTGTCCGCTGTCTACCCTGATCCCTCTAACCTCAAGAGTTCAAAAACCACAAGCCCAGCATCCAGAATGCAGGAGGCGGTCAGTTAGCTTGTCGCAAAATGCTATGCAAGTGACCTTTGGCTTTTTATCCTCCTCCTGAGTATTAGGAAGGACTGTTGTCAATCTAAGCCCACAGCTCCATGGAATAAACACACTGGTTTATAAGTTTTCAGCAGAAGTTGAATCTCACACAATCACAGAACATTAGGGATTGGAAGGGACCTCGAAAGCTCATCTCATCCACATATTCCTGTGTGTGCTGCAGCTGGAACTTTAAGGAAGATGCTGGTACTGTGAGGCAAGCCACAAAACTGTGAGCTTCTTATGCATACCAAGGCTGTTGCTCCATCCTGGATCATTAACATCACATCACTGCTCTGCTGCATCCCCATCAGGAGCAATTCAAGCCAGACTAGAGCAGTTGTGCAGCTCATCAAAATCTGCAACACAGAATCACAGAACATCAGGGATTGGAAGGGACCTTGAAAGATCATCTAGTCCAATCCCCTCCCAGAGCAGGATCACCTAGATCAAGTTGCACAGGGACACGTCCAGGCGGGTTTCATTGGTGCACTCCTAACATTATTTTTCCCTAGCATACAGGGTTTAGTGGACTATTGTTAGTCTAAGACACTTAAAAAGAGTGGTTGGATTTACCTTGTGTAAATGAACTGTTTTCCACCAGCTGTAGGGAATTCAGGCCATAAAAATAAATGTCTTGTACTTCAGCGAAGGTAAAAGAAATTATTGGCAAAAAGGCACCAAAAACCTTCAGTAAATTAACGGGTCTGATCGACTAGTGAACCGCGGTTACATCACTTCATCTCAGATCTAGGAGTGAAGGTACCTATCCTGAAAAAAAACCAACCCACCGTGTTGCTACAGATAACAGTTCACCTGATCGGCAACACAGGTCACAGCTCACACTTCACCCCAGTGCTCTGGCTCACCGTGCAGGCTCCCTGCAGAGTGAAGCCTGAGTTCAAGGTCACTACCCTGAAATTCAAAGTCCACTGCAGGACTAGCCCCACCTCCCCGCGAGACCCCCTTCTCCTTCTCTGACCACGACCTCCCTTGACAGCTACGTTCCTCCAAACACTGAATCTGCCAGCAAACAGGCAAGTTGCTCCTGAGAGGAGGAGGAGGAAGCAGCAGCTTTTGGAGGAGCTGGATGTGGACTACGAACCTTCTTCCCCGAGGAGAGAAAAATAAACTGACTTGTAAACCTCAGTGCAAACCTCATCTTTCCAGCTGAACATCCCTCAATAAGTTCTTCAAACAGAGCAAAATTCTATAAAATAATCAAACTCCTTTCCCAACAGGCTGAGAGGAGACAGAGGGGAGCGCTTCACACACAAAGATGCATTCGCTCACACACACTGCTCTCAGTAACAGACAGTGTTTTGATATTGCGCTGCGTGAGGGTACACAAGAGCACACTGAGACCAAACAACACCGATCCAGCGAGATGTCAGGAGCAGAATTAGGAGAGGCACTACACTGAATCAAATGTATAATGAAGCGCTCACACAGATATTTGATGTTGTTGCCGTCGGCCTCTCCGCGCTGCCGAAAGGAACTGGTACCCTGCTACACAGCTTAGACACAAAGGCAGCCTTCTTCAAATATTTTGAGCATCGTTGGACTTTTGTTCCCCTCCAAAGCTGCTGGTGATCTCTGCTAACAAGTTTTGTTTGACAATAGCTTCATGTAATGTGGCAAATCCTTTGGTTTTGACTACTGCCCTTCACACGAGGAAGAACAAGACGAGGGTGGGGATAGTTACCCAGAGCCATGTCCTGTCAGAATTTTCAAGGTCTCTTCCCCATCGGACCCTGACCTAAGACGAAGAGGCAAAACTGAGGAAGCGAGAAGGACGCAACAGTCGTGCAGACCGGAGCAAACCGTGCCAAGTCCAAACTCTCGTGCTTTCATGATTTCAGAACATCTGCGTTTCACTTTTTAAAAGCCACGTTTTGTATTTCTAGTCACCAGACATTTCAAACTGACAAGCGATTTCTGTCTCGCCTCAGACCTGTCACATCAGAACGCTCAACCCTCAGGAAGAATCTTCAAGTAAAGTCACAAAATCACAGAACATTAGGGATTGGAAGGCACCTCGAAAGATCATCCAGTCCAATCCAAAGTCACTGGTGTCAATTCATTCCTATTAGCTGTTTCAAGGAACTGACACCTTCTAGGGAAGAGCCCGTTCTGACACAAAATTCCCAGCCAAAACCAGCGAATAGCATCCTGCTGGAAAGGCTCAGTAAAAAGCTCTGAGAGGTTTTCCCTGAGGGATATTTCTAGGAATGTCAGTCACTAATTTCTACATGTGGCAAGTCGGATCAAAGATGAGAAGGGACTTCTTAACAGTGAGGGTGACAGAGCACTGGAACAGGCTGCCCAGAGGAGTTGTGGAATCTCCTTCACTGGAGACATTTAAGACCCATCTGGGTATGTTGCTGTGAGACTTGGTTTAGGTGAATCTGCTGTGGCAGGGGATTGGACTAGACGATCTTTCGAGCTCCCTTCCAATCTCTAATGATTCTATGATTCTATGTCAAGATGACATATGGAGGTACAAAGGATCTCCCTTTGCACACCACCTCAGACTGCATCCTCATCGAGATGACGTTCACAGATCAAGAGAGGTTCTCTTCCCCCTCTATTCTGCCCTGGTGAGACCACATCTGTCCAGTTCCGGGCCCCTCAGGTCCAGAAGGACACAGAAACTGCTGGAGAGAATCCAGCGCAGAGTCACAAAGATGATGAAGAGAGTGGAACAGCTTCCTGATGAGGAAGGGCTGAGGGAGCTGGGTCTCTTTAGCTTGGAGAAAAGGAGACTGAGGGGTGACCTCAAGAATGTCTATAAATATGTGAAGGGTGGGTGTCAGGAGGATGGAGCCAGGCTCTGCTCAGTGGCACCCGATGATAGGACCAAGGGGCAATGGGTGTAAGCTGAAACAGAGGAGGTTCCACATAAATATGAGAAGGAATGCCTTCCCAGTGAGGGCGACAGAGCCCTGGAACAGGCTGCCCGGGGGGTTGTGGAGTCTCCTTGTCTGGAGATGTTTAAAACCCTCCTGGACGTGTTCCTGTGTGACTTGGTCTAGGTGATGCTGCTGTGGCGGGGGATTGGACTAGATGACCTTTTGAGGTCCCTTCCAATCCCTAATGTTCTGTGATTCTATGAATGGAGTTAAAAGCGATCAGAGCAAGTAGGTTCTGGAACAATCTATGCTGGCTGCTTTTTATCAGCTTATTACTCCCCAGATGACTACAAATGGGGAGTTTAACGATTTTCTTCTGTATTTCTGGGTATTAGGTTGCTCCAGTTTCCTTGGTTCTTCCTTCTGCTGGAAGATTAACTACTCTGCTTGCTCTCTTCGATTCCCCGGGTACAAGGAATTTGCAGAGATAACCCTGAAAGGTCTAGGGATCTGCTCACCTGACTGCTAAGTCCAGGAGGGAGGACCTCAGCTGTCATTACCTCTCTACCTATTCAGTCTGCAGTGCTACCTCCTTGTTCAAATGTAATGAAGTCCAGTGTGCCCTTCACCGAGGAGTCTGAAGCAAACAAAGCTCTCCTTGCCTCACCAGATGTTCTTAGCTCTCGTTTTTCATTAACTCATGAAGCTATGTGCTCTTTTGTCTTCCTTCTAGTTCTAAGAGATTAAAACAGCCTGCCCGAGTTCCCAGTAGTGTTTCTCACCATCTGCAGCTTCTCTCTCCATGTGTCTTTGTGTGTATGTGCTCTTCCTTCATGACATCTCTTCTTGTCTCACTTCTGAGAGACTCCCTTTCTGATTTTCCAGCCACAGAGCACTGGCAGGGGCTGCCCAGAGGGTTGTGGAGTCTCCTTCTCTGGAGATGTTTGAAACCCACCTGGACATGTTCCTGTGTGACTTGGTCTAGGGGATCCTGCTGTGGCAGGGGGATTGGTCTGGATGATCTTTCGAGGTCCCTTCTAGTCCCTAATGTTCTGTGACTCTAGATTTCCCAGGGTCTCCAGATACCAAAAAAATATCCCCCAAGGACCAATTTATGGTAAAGAGAAGTGAAAACAAGTTTCATGGGTCCCTTAAAGTTGTGATTGAAGGAGAGATGGTCAAGGAAGAAAAGAGTTGCTGGAGCTACGAACATGTGGAGCTACAGAAAGCTGATTTGTGTGAGCCTGGAGCTCGGCAGAGAGTGGCTAGGAAGTACTTTCCTGCTTGCTTGCCAAATGTGAGCCATATCTAATATTTAGTTTATATTCATAGC
Organism: Phoeniculus purpureus; assembly: GCA_028565055.1. Classification (NCBI taxonomy): domain Eukaryota; kingdom Metazoa; phylum Chordata; class Aves; order Bucerotiformes; family Phoeniculidae; genus Phoeniculus; species Phoeniculus purpureus. The sequence goes on from JAOXOE010029271.1 coordinate 10,240, forward strand.
ATCGTAGACTGGCCAGGATTGGAAGGGACCTTAAACATCATCCAGTTCCAAACCCCTTGCACAGGCAGGGACACCTTCACTAGATCAGGGTACTCAGGGACTCAGCCAACCTGGCCTTCAACACTTCCAGGGATGGGGCAGCGACTACTGCCTTGGGCAACCTGTTCCAGCATCTCAGCACCCTCACAGCAAAGAATTTGTTCCTCATGTCCAACCTCATTCTCCCCTCTTCAAGCCTGGAACCCTTTCCCCTTGTCCTCTTGCTACACACCTGTGTCAAAAGCCCTCCCCCAGCTTTCTTGTAGCCCCCTTCAGCCTCTGGAATGCTTGCAGAAGGTCACCTGGGAGCCTCCTCTTCTTCAAGCTGAACCACCCCAACTTGCTCAGCCTGTCTTCACAGCGGAGGTGTTGCAGCCCTCTGCTCATTTGATTTGCTCTCCTCTGGACACCTTCCAAGACCCCTCTGTCCTTCTGATGTTGGGGACTCCAGAACAGGACCCAGTACTCCAGGTGGTGTTTTTTCAGGAGTTAATCCTAGCAACAGACACACATCTCTTTACAAAGGATTGGAGCATCATCACGACTTGGCTTGTGCTTTGTGAACCCGACCATGTCACACTAAATATAGAGATCCACACTGGGCAGAAGAAAAAGCTAATGAGCTCCCCGAGCTAGAACCTGAGCTCAGGGTCCTTCCACAAAGTGGCAGGTGTGAGATTGCTTTTTGAAAGGAGCAGGTGGATTAGTTTTTGCCTGTCAAGTGTCTTTTCAGTCTTTAGAGCTTTTCTTGTCAATGTTCAGCTGTGACCACGAGGCAAGGAAACTAGATGACCTTAACATAAAGCTCGCGCTTGCTTGCCAATGTAGTGGCTCCAGAGCAAGGGTCAGAAAGGGGGAAAGAAGAGCTTTGGGCGAATGAATAGATGCACAGAAGCACTGGTGGTGGTACCCATGAAGCTGCCCCAACACAGAACCTTGTATCAGCATAAGCTGGTGGGCCCTGCAGCTCATCACCTCTTACTCAGGGATAGGGCTGAGCTGTGGTAGTCCTGTGTTTGCTGTTGCATGGTGAGCCTGACGATGCTCTTCCCTGGCCAGACCCACCAGGCGAGGGGGATTTTGCCACAGGCAGTGAGCAAGATGCAACGCTGGGGGCTGGTCTCAGTAGGTCCTGCAGGGGAATGAGACCTGCTGAGTGATTCAGGAGTAAATGTGGGGCTTAAAAGAGGTCCAGATGGGAAACTATGTCCTCTGAGAGTTGGGTCTTCTACTGTCAAGGTGCTGTTTCCATGTCATATGAGTTCATAGTAATGTCGTGGTAGTTACTCGGTGTCTCGATGCAGAATTAATTATTGATAGGCCCTTGGTACTTTGCTGGATGCTCTTCCCCTGTCCTGAGTGATTCTGCTTGTGGCATGTTAATCCATGTGTTGGTTTGCAACCTGCCTGGAGGTGTTCCTTTGGACTTGATCTAGGGGATCCTGCTGTGGTGGGGGGATTGGACTGGATGATCTTTTGAGGTCCCTTCTGATCCCTAATGATCTGTGATTTATTGTCAATATTTGACTAAGGAGGTGGTGGTTGACAGTGGTGAGACACTGGAACAGGTCCCCCAGATGAGCTGTGGATGGCCCCTCCCTGGAAGTGTCCAAGGCCAGCTGGGATGGGGCTCTGGGCAACCTGGACTGGTGAGAGGTGCCCCTGCCCACGGCAGGGGGGTTAGAACTAGATGATCTCTGAGGTCCTTTCCACTCTAAGCCATTCTAAGCTCACAAGGCTTTGCTGATGGACTGTCCCACATTGCTCACTGCAAGATGAAAAGCTAAAACACCCTGTGGGAATTCAATAGAAATAAAGCAATTACAGAAAACCTTCCAAAAAGAGGCTGTCTGGATGTAGAAAAGACCTAGATGAAGATGCTTGTCAAAGACACCACTAACTCGCCGAACCTCTTATTAATAATTCTGAGTACTTCACACATCACAGACTTGAAACATCAAGAGATATCCCATCCTTTTAATTGCTGTGTCTCTTTCTCTCAAGGAGACGTTGCTACGGGAGGAAGAAAACCCACCCTATAAAAAAAGGAAGGGAAGTCGTGCATATCATTATAATAGGGAGAAAAGACAACACTAGATTGTCCTCAAAAGGCAGACAAGGTTATTGTGATCTGAAAGGCAGGGAAAGAAGAATTTTGGTACCAACAGAGTTGCCGTCACGGAAGACTTTTATAGGAAGGGCTAAGAAAGGCTGCGATACAGAGCTGTTTGTAAAACCCAGTCTGAGAAGTAGGAAGTCCTGCAAGCTCTGCATCCTCACGTCAAAGTCATGTTTTAAATGTTTGTGGAAAATCTAGGTGCTGCTTCATGTTGTCCGCTAAGGGAAGCGTGTTTCAGACTAGTGCCCGGTGCCAATTGTGAGATGAGAAGTTCTCCTGGTATTGACAACATCCTTACGTGAGAAGTAAACAAAGAAGGCATTTCACGGAATCATCCAGGCTGGAAGACACCCTTGGGATCATTGAGTCCAACCATCAAGGCTACTCTACAAGTTCACCCCTTAACCAGATTCCCCCAACACTACATCTAAGTGACTTTTAAACACGTCCAGGGATGGAGACTCAACCACCACCCTGGGCAGCCCATTCCAGTGCTCCATCATCCTCGCTGTGAAGAAGTTCCTTCTCACATTCATATAGAACCTCCTATCTTCCTATGTTTATGGACAGCTATCTTATGGGTCTGTCAATAAGGCCAGTGATGATCTTTAGTATCTTGTAGCCTTTTCCCACCTTCAGGTTGCTGCACATTAGCTACTCCCATTCTTATTCGAAGCGCTTCCTCCTTCCTGCCAAGAAGAGAGGTCCTGCATGGACAGCTGAAGGACAAGATGTCATCAGCTCATCTGTTGTTGAGATGATGTTAACCAATTAATCTGGTTGATGTGCTAATGGGCTGAAGCTAACACCTCTTGTTTTTTAGCAAGGCAGCATTGGCACAGAGCTGTGCCGTGAACCACAGGTATATCCCAAGCTCTCACAAAAGTGAAGTTAAAACGCTTCTGGGGCCAGACCTGATGTCAGCTGGAGGAGCCCGTTGGGGGCTCAGCTGGAGGAGCCCGTTGGGGGCTCAGCTGGAGGAGCCCGTTGGGGGCAGCTGTGATGCAACACCTAATGGACTGAAAACTGACCTTGTCTTACCTGATGGTTCTAAAAGCTTCTTTAGAGCTCCCCAGATGAGCTGGCTGAACCTAGCAGCTCTCAGGATGAGGGAGACAAATGTTTTTAGCAGCTCCTAAAAGGAGATTCGATTTGTAATATAGCTCAAACTGAACATCCAAGTGCGTGGTGCAGACGCTGTGGGCACCCGGAGAGATACCAATCGATGAGGATATTCCCCAGTGTGCGTTCAGCTGCCGTCCATGGGAACTGCTTGTGTCTCTGGCAAGGGGACAAGATTCATCGCCTCTGGTTTGTGAAGGGGTGAGTCTTTCATTTGGTCCTTTTCAGGTGGCAGTTTTGCACCCATCTGGCTCCAGGCAGCATTTCCAGTCATTCAAGGAGAGTAGGACAGATTGGGTGATGGATTGTGGGCTCTGCAATGAGAAGGGTCAGTGTTTGCTGAGAAAGGTCAGTGGGACAACACAAATTTTCTTTGCTGGAAAGACTATAAGGAGGGGACAAAAGGAGAGAGTAGGTCTGTTCTCTTGCAAGGTAGAGACCTCCCAAGTGAAAGATGTTACCTGAAAGAGGCTCTCAGAAGGAGACTTTGAACTACTTATGAAGTGCAAGAACCCCCAGCAACGTTGCATTCCAGTACCAGGATGGGAGCAGGCAAAATCATCACAGTGGCCAAATGGGCTGGACAGAGGCCACAAGCTGAAGGAACAGAAAATTGAAGTTTCACAGAATAGCAGAACGTTAGGGATTGGAAGGGACCTCGAAAGATCATAGAGTCCAAACCCCTGCCATGGTTGGATTCCCTAGATCCATTCACACAGGAACATGTCCAGGTGAGTTTTAAATGCCTCTAGAGAAGGAGACTCCACAACCCCCCTGGGCAGCCCCATTCCAGTGCTCCCTCACTGGGAAGAAGTTCCCTCTGATATTTATATGGAACCTCCTCTGTTCCAGCTCACACCCATTGCCCCCTGTCCTACCATTAGATGCCCCTGAGCAGAGCCTGGCTCCATCCTCCTGACACCCACCCTTCATGTATTTCTCAACATTCAACAGGTCACCCATCAGTCTCCTTTTTTCCAAGCTAAAGAGACCCAGCTTCCTGGAGATCTCTCCCAGTCATCCCTCCTTTCTTCCTAGAGATGAGAGGGCTGAACGTTCTGTTTCACTTTGGGCATTTGCTGAGGCTTTCCATATCAAGGAAAAGTCACAGAATCACTGAACGTGAGGGATGGGAAGGGACCTCGAAAGATCATCCAGTCCAATCCCCCTGCCAGAGCAGGATCCCCTAGATCCAGTCATTA
>JAOXOE010029272.1:0-14721 GCA_028565055.1 Phoeniculus purpureus
CCCCCCCCCCCCCCCCCCCCCCCCCCCCCCCCCCCCCCCCCCCCCCCCCCCCCCCCCCCCCCCCCCCCCCCCCAAAACAGTACACACATACACAAATTATTGGTCTACAAATCCTGCTTTAAGAGAATACAGATAGCACCTTTGCCTATTCTAACACCACAGAGATCTCAGTCATAAGTTTGACCAGACACAATATCAGCTGAAGATTAGCAGAAACCCCAATCACAGCAAGCCACCCCAGGAGAAAGCTCCGACAGAGCCATGCCTCACAGCACACTATTTTTTCTCCTAATATTTTTTCTACTTCTGCTTCAAATAAGATTCAACAAATAAAGAAACTAAACCAAGCAACATGACCACACAAAATCACCTAATCATTAAGGTTGGAAGAGACCTCCAAGATCAAGTCTAGCCGTGTTGATGATGGTTTCACTTAAACTTGGTTATGTTCATCATCTTTTCTCTTCCCATGTCCTAACTTGCACTTGACTCTGGACTTGGATGGTGGAAGCCCTTGAGATCCACACTAAGAACTTTACATTAAAGCTCCTGCACACTAATGTCAGCTCAAGCAGGAAAACCAGCTCTCATATTCAGTTACTAACTTAGATTACACAAAAATTGGCAGAAAGAAGACTTGATTTGTCTCCCCACTCCTATACTTGCACTTTACAGGCATGTTTTTGAATTAACATCACTGTTGCCCAGTTTCCAAAGGGAATCATATTCAGCAGTTAAAGCGAGGTCTGTTTTACACCACTTCGCTTGTGTCAAAATTGCAAATACGTTAACTACAAAGTAATCTGGCACAGTACATAGAGTAATATTCTTTTAAAAAAACTATATGACTACATTAGCATATAAAACTACATGCTTCGTTGAGCTGAAATTCAGTAAGGTACATGGTAGCACCCAATCTTTTATACTTCCTAAAGAATAATGTGGCCTTTTATATTTCCCAAAGAATAATGTGGCAGAAGGGTCTGCCAGGGCAGCACCAGCAACTGAGCAGGTAACGAGCCTGAGAGCTCCCAGAGCAGAACTAATGGCCCTTCTGCTACCATCACCTTGAAAGCTGTTCACTCTATATTTCTGTCATTCCCTCCAAAACAAGATTAAAAAGCACATCTGCTTTTCAAAAAGTGTTGAGAAACATACTAATTAAAGATACTAAGACATTACCTACACAGTTACTTGAAAAGAAAGAATTTGTAATTTTATTATAATCACCTCTGCTGCCTAAACCCAAGCAGTGACTCAAAAACAACAGAGCCATGGTGTGAGAGAAAGCAAATAGTTCAGCTGTTTGTCTTAAGGTTAAGTAAAAGCAGCAGAAACTAGAAAGATTATTCACATGAGATTTCAGCTTCTGCAAGTGTTACATTTGCTGTTGCTGTGACAGAATGAAGAATAGCATGGCCTATTTTCTACTTTACTAGTGCATCCAGTTATTCCTCACATGCTCGTGACTAACACGTATCAGTATCTTTTTAGTTTGCTGACTTGTCCAAACACCCTTCTACAGGTGAGCTGGCACCCTGGTGAAGGAACAGAAATACTGATCTTTACAGAAAAGAAAAATAATTCAGGAAACAAAGAATTTTCAACCCTCACTTCATCCTAAAAAAAATTGCCTCCCATAGGATAGAGATACATCAACTGAAACAACTAAACACTACACTGTGGCTTCAACTGCGATCAAACAAGTGGCAAGGAACGCAACCAGGAGAGATAAGGCACAAGCCAAAACCGTGCTTCCCTAACCATGACTGCAAGAACTGCATTCTTTGTTGTGCTGAACGAACACTAATAAGTATCCCAAAAGGTTTACAACAGTCAACATGACACTGAGATACTACACATACACAAAGCTTCTAACAGATTTTCCAGGTACATAAAGAGCTAAAAATGCAACACTGACAACTGAATTGCAATCATGAGGTGCATATATATATATATATATCTCCATTTCCCCCAAAATCAAAGCCACTGGTCCAGTTTGTGCACACACTGAAATAAACCACTAGATGACTTACACAAAGACCCCCACGTTTTAGACCTTCTGGACTACAAAGATATAATTAAAAGTTTGGCAAGCCCAGGTGCCTAAGAATGCAGATACTACCTGCACAGAAGCTTCAGGTGCTCACTGCCTTCATGCAGTGCATGTGAATGTCACACTGACTGTGTTCAAACCTCACTGCCTATTCTTAATAAAAACAAGTTTAACTTTCACAGAAATCAACTCACTAGCAACATGCTTGAATGATATTCTACTCCAGGCTGAAAAAGCCCAACTAAGTTGTTACTTTGTTGGGAAACTGCTCTTACACCCTAGCCACTCACCTAAGTAATGCAATCACTTTTTTACAAGCACTTTATCGAAGGGCTTGCCAAGATCCATATAAACACATTTTACTATTTCATAAAGTTTATATGCCAAGTTTTTGAAACATGAAGTGACAGGCTCTCAGTGGAATTTCCAGAGCTACAAGGTTCTTGCTCTCAGCCTCTCAAGACTGTAAACTGACTGTAAGAAGCAAGTAGCCAGAAACCTTTTCTTTTAAACAGCAATGCCTTGAAAATCTGGAACAGACTTAATGATCAGCCAGTGAAGAATTCCTTTTCTCAAGGTGCAAATCCCCCAGTGCATCACTGCTAGCACTGCAAAAACTTTCCATCATTAAAAGCCCCTTAAAGTTAAGAACTAATGCTAAATATCCTCTGCCTCACAAAGATATATTAACTACACATTTTCACAGATATCTCACCTTATCTGGATGATTTAGGTTGTCTCCTAATTTTTTTTCCTAACTTGTTTACTTCTTACTGTCACCCAAAGTCCTGAAGTTACACAAAAGCAAATTCACCACAATATTTAGCCATCACTTTGGGTGGGTTTGCTACCACCTCGTCTCATATATTTATGTATAATAAATTCAAACTTAAGAAATCCAACATAACACTTCAAACCACAAATATTAGAAGAGTTCACTGGCAGCCAAAACATCCAGAAAGGATCTAACATTTCCAAATTAGCTGTGCTTCAGCATTCTTAGGGTTGCAGAGCAGGTGAGTCAGAATCAGAGATCATTTAACAGCATTGACTCCTCCATCTGCATTAGTTGCTACTTTTCAGTTACTATTAATTGCTCTGATACTACTTTCTCTTAACTCAGAATTTAAGTTTTCAAGACACACATGAATACAGTTCTCTCCTACAGAAAAATCCCTGGACTTCTCTATTAATCTAAAACAGCAGCATTCCACTGACCACTTCCAGAACTTTATAAACATCCAGTTTTCCATATTCAGTCTTCTGAAAGTTTCAGTTGTTACTCTCTGGTGTTCTGTTAGAAAGGTATCTCCTTGCAAGTATATACATACTTTACAATCAAACTTTACAGTATGCCAGAAACACTTCTATATAATGCAGTCTGAGCACCTTTCACACACCAATGTGAAAAAGCATTTTATTAAACGAAAAAAATGTGTATTCCAAACCTAAACCTGCACAAGAACCTTATTCAGGCCTCAGGACTGCTCCTCTCCAACACACCCGGGTAAGAAATCCCAAACTGCGGTGTGAGCTCTCCACTGCTCTCTTAGCCGCAGGGAAGGCGCATCTATGGGACACCTGTCCCACGGAGCAAAGGAAGAGGAGGCAGCCCTCTTCAGCCAAGATACACGGGCTTTAGTGGCGAAACGAACCCTGCGGACCAAGCCACCAGCCCGGTACATGGGCGCTGGGAACGAGCCCCATGGGGACAGTGCCGACAAGAGCCGCCAGCTCTGCCTGCGCGAGTTCAGCTCAGGACCGGGGCCGGAACATGGACCATGACTGTCCCTTGGGGGTTTCCCGGCCCGCTGAATCGGCAGCCTGTGCAACACACACACACACACTGTGCTGGCGGCGGGGACAGCGAGGCACTCGCTACCGCCTCAGACACCCCCGCAGCTCCGCTGGGACGCGGGGCATGGGCAGGAGACCACGACAGTGGCCAGAGCCGCGAAGCAGAGGCGGTCGAGTGGGGAGCGCAGCACCGACCTGCAGGGCCGCGGGCCGCCTAACGGTCGGTGCCCCTGGCCCGCTCCCGGCGCGGGGCGGGGGCTGCCTGGGCGGGCTCCGCACTCCGGCCCCGCCGCGCTGCCAGAACTTTCCGGGGAGGAGACGGGACGGCCCCGGGGTCCAGAGGCGGCGCGGCCCGGCTGGTGCTGTCGGCGCGGCCCTTACCCGTCCTTGCGGCGCGCCTTGTAGACATGCCCGTAGGTGCCTCTGCCTACTTTGCAGCCCTCGTACTCGAACAGGTCCTCCACCCGCTCGCGCTCGGCCGCCAGCTTCGACTTGAACTCGTAGTCCATGTCTCGCCCATGGGCAGGGAAGGGACGCGGCGGCCAAATCAGCAGCACCCACAGACGGCGGCGACCCCTCCTGGCGCCGCCATTTCCGGGGCTCAGCGGGCGGAGAGGGGACGATGTAAGGTGGAGGGGGGCGGTTTGTTTTTGTTTTGGTTCGGGGGGTTTCGACGGGGGGAGGGGTGCGCTCCGCTGCCACACGCTTCTACTGGGCTCCTGGCGGCGCAGCGCGGGGGATGTCGGGAGTCGTAGTGCGGCTGCGGGCGATAGCACCGGCGGCGCGGGCGGGACGCAGCAGCAGTTGAACTACAACTCCCGGCATGCCCCGGGCGGGCGGCGTCGGCGCACTGAGCTCCCCGGAGACACCGGGCGTTCGGCGGCCACTGGGAACTTGCTGACTCTTCACATTGTGGGCAGAGGCGGGAGAGGCGCAAAAGCGGTGCCTCTCTCCGGGAGGGAAGGAGGGGGAGAAAGCGCCCGACTCGCAGCTTTCCCCGCCCGCCGCCTCGCAGTGCTCCTGCAGCTGCGGGGAGCCGAGTAAGGCAGCAACTTGTTTATCTCGCGAGCTGCCACTCAACTCGGGCACCGCCCCTCTGCTGGAAGCTGCGTTCTGATTGGCTGGTCTTGCCCCGCCTCCGCGGGGGTTTCCTCGAGGGTCGCGGTTGGTGGTGCCGGGAGGGGCTTTCCGTGTTCTGCAGTCATCGTGTGGGGGCAGCCAGGGGGTCCTGCCTCGCCCACAGCTAGCGCCTTGTCCTGGTCCTGATCCCTGCCCCTGCCCTGTGGGGCCGAGCTGGCAGAGGCCTGTGTGTGGCTTCGGGCCCATGCCCGGTTCTGGGGAGGCACTGGCGGGAAGCGCTGCTGAGGGAACTCGTTTGTCCCGGCGGGTGCGCCCCAGTACGGAGCCAGGCTTACCTTTCAGTTTCGGGATCGTAGCAGAGACCTGTCCTTCCATAACCAGACATTGACAGTTTAGACAAACACCGTGCGGGTTTCAAGGTCGGACTGAATGCCAGGTGTTCTGACTTTCTAGAGATTTTGGCCTTGCAGAACCTCAGTTAGAGGTTTCTTAGTGAAAAACTGTTCTCTGCCAGCGTGTCTGCGCTGGGGCAGCACCATGGGGAGCCTAAAAGAAACGATGTTGTACAGTCATACAAGCAGGTCATGGCCAGCACCTTGCCTATTAGGCCTTTGTAGAAGCAGCGAATGAATAAAATAGCATGGAGAAAGGAAGAGTAAATAAAAATGGGCTGTCCATGTCCATCGTGGTTCCTCACCTGCCCAGCCAGAATTTGTTACCTGAATGGAAAAATGGAAGGGTAGATGAGCTGATGAGAAGCTGTCACTGCTGACAGAGCAAAGGGAGGGGTCCTGCACCACCAGGTAAGATACCACCAGTATCATTACTCGTGCATAGCTAAGTCATGAGGTCCTAAACAGAAGTGTGCTTCTCCAGCAGTTATGGCACAAGAACCATAACCATTTTGAAGTAATTATTTGTTCCAGAAAGCAATAGATGATTCACAATTTCCTGAGTATTAGGTAGCTAACAACCAAAATTAGTGGGTAACTTCATCACTGTTTTACCAAAGTAATATTTTCCAAAAAAGGGCAAGTGCTTTTCTCTGCAGTTGCAGATAGAGATCCTCCTGAGCAAGACCTGATCATGAGCTGGCAAGTTTCCTGACCACAGGAGAGAGAGCAAGGAGGATCTTTCATGTCAACGTTCAAGACATTTGCTAAAATTAGAGCTGTTTAAATTTTAACAAGCATTCACATCTTTGGTCACCTAGTAGTCAAAGACCCACCGCAGAGAAGAAAGGGTGAGTGTGTAGCTGTAAAAGGTTATGCTACCCAGATGTATTTATCCAGTCTTAAAGTCACTAGGACTAAGGACTACCTTGCTGTTGGGAATAATGAATTCTACAAGTAGTTCCAGTTGCCCTCTTTGACCAAAAAATATAGCTGTTATTGCCCATTTGTGTGATTTTTTTCCTTTCAGTTCCACCATGTAATGACAAGACTGTCTTTTACTCTAATCCTTTGTGTGTCCACAGTATCAGTGATGGCACCCCCTGCAATGGAAGCCCATTTAGGCTGACACTGGTAAGCCAAGTCAGCTTAATTCCTCTCTAGCTTGTGCTATACCCAGCTCCCTACTGCTGCGAACAGCCATTTTATCCTTTCTTCCATAAAGATCATGCTTTGCCACTGCTGTTAGTGGGAGGCTGTCTGAGAGAAACCTCACAATAGCTGGAAACCTTTTTAAAGATCCCTGTGACCAGTCCACAGCCATATTTTCTTCCTGTCCTCAAGTAGCCTTTCTCGCTCTCCTGTGTGTATTCCCTGCCAAAAGTATTTATAGACAGCAATCTCATTCCTGTACAGACTTTATTTGCCCGACAAAACAAGCCACGCTCCTCTCATTCCTCTTGTGAACCCACCACCCCAGCCGCAGTGGAATCTGGACTGGTACAAAGCTAGTTAAGGAGAACAGAGAATGCAATCTGTGCCCTGGTTTGTTCTTTTATGACACACCCACACTTCTTGTTTCTGAATCCTTATATTGGCCACATAAAAGCTACTAAAAGCGTAGAATTGACTAAGCAGCTCAGAGGCCAACGAGAGTGACTCCATCTTCACATCTGATGGAAAACTGATCAATTAATGGTTAAAAGGTGAGAATGGGCACATTTGTTTCTTCTTGAGGTTGAAGTACATGGCAAGATTGCGCTTGACGGCCATAAAGATGGAGAAAGCTGTTTACGTGGGCACATGCTGTCAGGGCCTGCTGAAGAGCAGCTGCTTGGCATCTCCTCTCCATGTGGTTCCCAGAGGAGAAGCATCGGCCGGAGCCACTTACAGATGATGAATCAATGAGCAGCAGCAAAAGGGCCAAAAGAAAGAGAAAGAACAGTAGTGTGGCATTTACACCGCTCTTCCATGTTAGCAGGAAGATTAATATACTAGTAATATGTATTAATAGCATTCATGTTTTTTAAAGTGTTTTATTAATTGTATGTTGTTCTGCTAAGAGAGGTGACTGTAACATTTATAATATGTAATGGCCTATCTTTGGTTAATTGTGCTGATGAAAGAAGGAAGTCTGAGGAGCCCCACCAAAGAAAACAGACAGGCTTGCACAGTCTAAGTGGAATTTTTTCAGCCTGCTAGCCTAAGATTCCAGATTGTTGCTGTGAGAATCAGCATTTCTTTCAAATCTCAAGTCACTGTGGTAAATAGAACCCAGACTGTGGGAGAGGAAAGGTGTTTCAAGCAAGACTGAAAGTTGAGGAATTGAATAGTCTTACCAGTTCACTAAGCAAGACAGAATTTCTAAGGTAAAAAGATTAAATTTGGTCTTTAACAACTTAATGTCAGGAAAGTGATGCAACAGACAATTTTTCTTCTTTGCAAATTGTCTTGTGTGTAAAATACACTGCGTTTTTTTTTTCAGTTCATCTCAACTTCATTCTTTGGCTTGAAAAAATGCATTCTCTATCATAGACAATCTCTTACAGGTCTCCTTTTGTGTATCAGTGAGATCTAAGTATTTTCTGATTCTGGTTTTTATTTTTCTAGGCCACATCTGGAAGTAGTTACATCTTTTCTTAACTTACTCTCTCTGCAGGGTTTTATTCATCAATCCAGTGGGAAATTTTGGATTCTTAGGGATCAAGACAGCATTTTTCCAGTAGATCTTGAGTAGGGTGTTAATAACCGTACACAGTGTTTACTTATGTTGGTCACATTTAAGCTAGTGTTTCTTCACATAAGCGTGAAAGGATGCATCTCAGAAGATTGAGCAATAAGAAAATTCAGAACTAACAGAGGTCACATATGAACTGTATTATAATCTTCATAGAAGAAGATAAAAACTAACAGTTTGATTCAAAAAATGTGGAAATATACATGGGATTTAAATTGCAGTGCGAGAGTGAGAAGAGCCTAATGAAAGTGGGACAGCATGTCAGAGTATTTCTAGTAAGGATAGATTACAACATTTTCAACAGCTTGTAAGGCTGTAAGGTCCTGTGTTATCATTCCCACAGTAAAACTTTGAATTTTGGAATCTTTATGTCAATTAACTTCTAAATACCTGTAATAAAAGTACTAGTCTTATTTTATGTGTTTAGAAAATAAAGTACTTAAATAAAGGGCTCTATCAAGATTTTATAGAAAATCTAGAGAGCACCTAGAAACAGAAGATGAGTGTCCTGACTTCTGTTCTCATAATTATTTGGCTAGCACTGGAGGGTTTTTTGAATTCATTTTTATAGTACCGAAATCCAAATAGTACTAAAATAGAAATCTTGTGCTGCTTTTCTTGAGTATAATCCAAGAACCTGGTCTCAAAATATGTTTCCAGCACGGCTTTTTGCTGAGAAAAACAAAACCCTCACAAAGCACAAAAGCTATTCCTTACCACCTTCTTACAGAATGGCAAGACTGAACAGGAAAATACAGGAAAGCTGCACTGAGTGGTGCCTTTCTGAAGGTAAATCCATCCCCACAGAAGAAACAGAACTCTGCTAAACACATAAACTGAACCTGATGAAGTTCTAACAGTAGAAGTGTTGAGCTACTAACATAACATGTTTTCCATTGGATATACTAAGTTTATACCACTGTACAGGCAGAATCCAGCTTAAAGATAAGCTATGCCTATGTAACAGTATTTCATGACAAGTCTCTAGAAGATAAATAATTTTTTATATATATGGAACTGTTACACTTCACTGTTGCTCCTAGCCAAATAGATTCTAATGCCCTATTACAAGTGTTTTCAACAGCAACTGTTCAAAAGGGTTTTAATCAATAATTTGGAGACATGGGGTAAGAAGTAACAAACTTCTGTTGTATCATGTGAGATTTATTATTACGAAGACCTTTTTAATGGATTAACCAGTTAAAAATAAAAAAAAAAGGCTGAAGTAAACCATGACAGAAGGTTTATCCCATAAGGAGAAAGGAATGAGTGATGATGTGACAACATTTGAAGAACATGTCTAATACTTCAGAGCTAGAGCTGATTGAAAGATACTGCAGGAGGCTCCCAAGACACTGCATGAGTGGTAGTTGAAAAGCTGTGTTCCAAAGCACGGTGAAATGCACATGAGGGTAAAAACGCATAGACATGATGATGAACTCTAAAAGCTTAGTCAGGAAAATGTTTTGAAGTCACTATAAGTAGTTTTCTGATCAGAAGTTAGTTCTCAGAAGTAGTTCATAGGGCAAGAACAGTAAATTTTTTAAGGGAAAAGCTAAGACAACAAAGAATAAAACCCATTTATATAGTACTGCATATAACTATGGTGCACCTGCATATTGCTTTCAGTTGTAGTTGGCCCATCTCATAATTCATATTCCAGGATTACAGTAGTGTTCAGGATAGGATTACGAAAACTCTGAAATATGAATCATTAGGGACTGGAAGGGACCTCAAAAGATCATCTAGTCCAATCCCCGTGCCAGAGCAGGACCACCTAGACCAAGCTGCACAGGAACACATCCAGGTGGGTTTTAAATGTCTCCAGAGAGGGAGACTCCACAACCCCCCTGGACAGTCTGTTCCAATGCTCTGTCACCCTCACTGTGAAGAAGTTCCTTCTGATACTTATATGGAACCTCCTATGTTCCAGCTTACACCCATTGCCCCTCAGGCTCTGCTCAAGGTCATCTAGTGATAGAATGTGTCTAGTCTTTAATGGAAACACTGAGGCTCCTCTTGGTGCAGCCACATCACGATAATAAACACCTCAACATGTGCAGCAGGCACCCATCTGTCCCCACACCGGAGTTACTGCTGCACAGGTCACTGGAGAAACAGGAAGTAAAGAACCGGAACAAAGTCCATGCAATTTGACAGGTCCCAGTTGATATCTGGGGGCCAGCACATTCTCCTTCCAGGTGTGATCTGTCTCCAGGATCCAACTGAGTCTTTGAAGCAAGTGGGGACCTTACCTTCTCCTTGTTTTTCCTCCCCCCTCTCCCTGTCTGTTAAGTATTACCCCACGACCTTTCCCTGATTGGCTTCAATTAAGGCCATGGATTTCCTCTTCCTGAACCCAAGTCAGGTTACAGTGCAAGAATAACAAAGGCAAAGCAAACGTGCCACAGTGCCCACACATGGTCACCAGGCATCCTTGCTGGCAGCAGGTATCTGATGCCTAACAGAACAATAGGACAAACCTGTGGTGCATGGTCATCCACACCAAGTCCCTGCACTGAAATGCACCTCCAAACTGAAATGCAACAAGTACATTTTGCTTGTAGTTCTCAAAACTGAACTCTTCAAGTTAACACCAAAAATAAACCTCTGTGCTTCCAAGGGCCAGAAGGACAGGCACAAACATGAACCTCGCTGCCTTTGTATCAAAGCCTCCTTAAGCAACTCAGCAGCTCCACATAAAGGCTCTCAGTCACTCTTCACTGAGGTGCCCCTCTCCGTATGCATTTAATACAAAGAAGGTAGATTTACAGCATAAAACATCCCCACACAGACTTCTTGCAACACTGAAGGCTGACCTGAGCATCACATTTCAGGGCTGAGGGCTAAAGGATTTCATTCATTCTCAGAAAACCACTGCTCCATCCAAATGCAGGGCAGCAAAGTTTATGTCCCTTTCTCAAGTTGAAAGGCATGGGACATCACAAGCCTCAGTCTGCGTCTGACAACCTCTGACAGAGCCAAAAGCCCCCATGACAGCCAATCAAGCGAATGACAGGTATTTGGAAAAGTGATTTAACTTCATCTCACTCCACTAGAAAAACTGGATTGTGTCCAAGCTGCTGGTGCTGTGGTGGGCTCCACAATCCCCTCTTGTATGGGGCACAATCAACTTATCAAAAATGATTTGAGCTTATTATTGATAATAGCAGCTCTCAGATGGGGTCAGTTTCCTCTGGGTTTGAATCCCAGCCAGCACCTATATTGCTTCTGTCCAGCACCACACTTCCTCTGCAGAGGGGATTCCACACACCTTTGAATGGAAGAGGTAAAGCAGCTTCTCATGAACTCAGGAAAGGCCACTGTGTCTTCAGAAGATCAGGCTGCTCCACTTTAAACAACTCATCCAGGAAAGTTTAAAGTCTGTCATGAAGTTTTTGATGTCGTGCTGGACAAATGTTTTCCTTCACTTCATAAGGCACCAGCTACTGTAGTATAACACAGTGGAAATTGCTTTGGAGAGAAACACGCAGAGGTTTATCCGAGATACCTCACTTAATCACATTCCTGCACGGCAGGGTCAGTCGCTAGTCTTTGGCAGGGGGCTGGGCAGGGGCTAAACTACAGCTGAATCCATCACAAAGGCTGTTGTTAAGGACTTTTTGACAAGGAAGTATCTGCATCCCACCTCTAACAGAAAAGTATGGACAATGTTTATAGTGGCTCTACATGCACCTGGTAAGCACCAGAGCAACTGAAAAACCCAGTGACGACACCACTTTGTGGTCGTTGTGCAACTGGGAGTTGCTGATCTTTTCTCCTGCCCTGTCAGTTCAGTGCTCTGGCAAATGACCGATCAGATTAGGAAATGCAGGGACCCTATGCAAACGCGAACAACAAAGCTGTGTGTGCAGCAGTGATCCCTGTGCTGTCTCACCAGAGTGCTTCACACTCTTCACTGGCCAGACTCTTCATGCACTGGCAGGTTATGGGATGATCAAATACTGAGATGTCCATGTGAGCAGAGGAGACACTGCCAGGAAGGGCATGGGAGGGAAGGACAGGGGCCACTGCCCGCAAATGTGAAGATGGCAGCACTAATTAGGCACGAGGGTGGGAAAAGCAGAGGAGGGAGCCATGTTTTGGAAGAGAGGTAGTCAAGCTTGTTATTAAGTTCAAATTTTTAATAGCCTTCTAATTCTTCTGAGTCTGCAGCCTGCTTTGTAATTGCTTTCAAAACCTCTGTGTTCTCTGACCACTCGAGCAAGACCAGCCTGCCACAGCTGCTTTTCCCAGCGCACAGGCGGGATCAGCACTGCCATCGGCTGTCCCTGCCACACTGGGTGTGAAAACAAGCAACAGGAGGGCTGGCTGGCTCTTAGGACAGGCAGCATAGCTCAGCACAGTCTGCGTCGACAGGGCATCACGCTCTCCCTTCTAAAACAGAGTCAGGCTCATCCCTAGGGCCTGGCAGGGATAGCCTGTACCAGGGGCTTTGCTCCTGGTGCTGCCTGGGCAGTGTCACAGAATCACAGAATCATTCAGGTTGGAAAAGACCCTTGGGATCATCGAGTCCAACCATCAACCCTGCTGTACAAGTTCACCCCTAAACCAGATTCCTCAACACTACACCTAAGCGACTTTTAAACACATCCAGGGATGGGGACTCATAGGGACTCAACCACCACCCTGGGCAGCCCATTCCAGAGCCTGCCTGCTGATTAGAGTGGATGGACGGAGGCCGCCCGCGGGTTAGAGGGGACGGACTGCCACCTTCCGGCGATGGAACAGATCCCCTACACTCACTGAGCACCGTGCGAACGCACACAGCACAGGGTCACAGAAGTACCGGTGCTGGAAAAGACCTTCAACAAGATCATCAGGTCCAACCATCAAACCAGTACTGCCAAGCCCTCTGTTAAACCCTGCATCTGAAGGACATATCTGTGTGGCTTTTCAATCCCCCCACGGAGGATGAGCCAACCACTTCCCTCGTCCAGGGAACCTCCCCGTGAGGAAACGTCTCATAGCACCCAGTCTAAACCTCCCCAGGCACAACTCGAAGCCATTTGCTCTCCTATCACTTGTTACTGGGGGGAAGAGACCAAAGGAAGTTTTACTCACATTTAAAACCTGCTTGGATATGTTCCTGTGTGACTGGATCTAGGGGATCCTGCTGTGGCAGGGGGATTGGACTGGATGATCTTTTGAGGTCCCCTCCAATCCCTAATGCTCTGGGATCCTGTGTGATTTAAATCCACCTGCCTCTTGTCTCCCTGTTTGTGCAGGATGATGACTTTGTGACACGGGATGACTTTGACGACACCGACCAGCTGAGGATAGGCAACGATGGCATTTTCATGCTGACTTTCTTCAGTAAGTGCACGGTGCAACTGAACGTGGTCGGGCAGCGGCCCACAGGAGCTGTTTTCACACTCGTATTTCTGGAGTGTCAGGGGAAACCTGTGTGTCAGGGTTTTGTTGTCTTTTTCCCTTGGAGTATGACCTGCTGCTTCTCTCCCGCTTTCCCAGTGGCATTCCTCTTCAACTGGATTGGATTCTTCCTGTCATTCTGTCTGACCACTTCAGCTGCAGGACGATACGGGGCCATCTCTGGGTTTGGTCTGTCTCTTATTAAATGGATCCTCATCGTCAGGGTGAGTTGTGGAATGCAAAACCACGTATGGAGCTGCAGGATGGGTGTTTTCTTAGAATCAGAGTGGCCAGGGTTGGAAAGGACCATAAAGATCATCCGGCTCCAAGCCCCCTGCACAGGCAGCGACACCTTCACCAGAGCAGGGTACTCAGGGCCCCAGCCAACCTGCCCTTCAACACTGCCTTTGGTGGGGCAGCCACAACTGCCTGGGGCAACCTGTTCCAGCATCTCAGCACCCTCACAGCAAAAAATTGGTTCCTCATGTCCAACCTCAACCTCCCCTCTTCAAGTCTGGAACCCTTTCCCCCTGTCCTCTCGCTACCACCTCTGTCAAAAGCCCTGCCCCAGCTTTCTTGTAGCCTCCTTCAGAGACTGGAAAGCTGCTAGAAGATCAGCTGGGAGCCTCCTCTTCTCCAGGCTGAACAACCCCAACAGGCTCAGCCTGTCTCACACCCTGGTGGGGCTGTCAGACAGAACCACTGTATAGGATCAACCCCTCTGACAGGGGTTTGGAACTAGGTGATCTTTGAGGTCTCTTCCAACCTAACCCAGTTGATGATTTGATGATCTGGTGTCTGTAAAATGCTTATCCCAGCAAAGCGAGCCCTGCTGTCAACACGGGGGATGCTCCTCTCCAGTCTGATGTTCGATGGGTGCTCTGGAGAACAGTCAAATGCTCTAACATGTGGAATAGCCGATGAGAAGAGGGAGATAGGGACTGAAAACCCAGGAGGTGTGAGGTCTGCTTTTCGCTGAAGGAAGTGGCAGCCACAGCTTTGTCCCAGGGATGGAAGAAGCCCGCTGGTGCCCTCTGGTGCGACCTGATGTGACACACAGGAGGGATCCTCGGGACACTCCTCTTACCCTATAAACTCCAAGCTGTTAAAGCATCCACTGTGCAGCCTGCTGGGCGATCACACGGGGATGACTGATCAGAACTGGTCTGGATCACAGAATCCTGAGGAGTGACCCCATGGATGTTGATCAGTATGGGAAGGGTGGGTGTCAGGAGGATGGAGCCAGGCTCTGCTCAGGGGCACCC
>JAOXOE010029273.1:0-14720 GCA_028565055.1 Phoeniculus purpureus
GGAGGGAAGTGTAAACATCCCCCATGCCTCCCCACAGCCAATACAAGTTAAGTCCTTGTATGCTAGAAGAGAATACTTCCACAAAAGATTAACATCATCAGTTTATTAATTAACCAATTAATGTGCTAATGGACCAAAAAAACCCAAAGTAAACAGGGTTCAAAATTACTAGTGAATGTTGCAGGTAAATCAAAAAACTAACTTTAAGGAGGAAAACCAACAAGGCATGTTTAATTTACACAACATAAAAACCCAACACAATGTTGTACAGAGATTAATGACATATTCTTACATAACTAGTCCAAACTGAAATCTCCATTTCCTCAAAGGGAAGACACTTCCAGCAGTGGTTTGTTTAAGGTCCAGTTCCTATTTCATGCACTTCCAAGCCAGTTCTACATTTCCAGAGTGCCAAATCCTATAACCATGGACAAGGGAAGAAAACGTCTCCATCTCAGAAAACAGCGGATTGCAGGGGAAATCTTTCTTCTGCTGAACTCTGAGGCTCCACTATCTCTTTCCATTCGCTACTTTACCAGGGCTACCATCCTCGACCTGGTTGCCATTTCAGTCTGTGAACAAAATAAAAATGAAGTGAAGGAGAAACAGGGAACCCAAAACAGGAAGTTCCAAACCAGTGATACCAGTTCACTGAGCAAAAATTTCACAGATTACCATAGCAACTTCCCAATGTCTCAGGCAAGAAACCCACACAAACTCAGACTACAACATTGAAATTACTAAGAAGGATGTCAGTAAAACTCTTCAATTGCATACAAACTTGGCCATAGTTCATCTAACAACTATGTTTTAAAAGTGTAATACAACTGTAAATAGAAGCATTTATGGATCATTGGTATCATTCTTCAAATCACCAGTCATATTTATAGCAGCCTGAATAGATAAGGTCCATTCTGGAGATACTACTATTAAAAAAAACAGGCAGGAGACATTCGATAAAACAGATATAATCCTATTTGGACAAAAGGTATTATTTCTGTATAATGATGTGAAAATAAATCTAGCAGAAAATATCTTCATGTGACTTCACAAAAATTATGCTACAGATTTCACCTTTTTCAGGTTATTTTTTTTTAGGTAATGGCTTAAACGTTGTTAAGTTTAACTGCATATATGTCATTACACTATGGAAGCAAAACATTGCTATCTAAGATGCTCTTAATAACAACAGTGTAAAAGTCACCAGATGCCTATTTTGACGTTTCCATTTCTCCATTTCCACTCAGTGGCAACAGCATCAGAAGTGTAACAATTCCAACAACCTGTTGTTCAATTCCCATCTAACATCAATAAATTTCTTTTCATTCACTAATATTATTTTTTATACATTGTTTGTTTTAGCTGCCAAGTTCAAATTTTACTGAAATATGCCCGTCTGGTTATACATAAATCTGTGTCTGCAGGTTTATCAGAAGGTTTCATCTCTTTCTATTAAACTTAAATAAGAAGGTGCACATATATGCAATTACAAATTAATGAACCAACATGCAAGAAGTCCTTCTCTCCTGATAACATATCTGGAAGAGCTCAGATTAAATATATCAATTTTCCATTTGGCAGTTGTGATGGTGATGTGTTAAGAACAGCTAAACTGTTAAACAGCTTTAGATCAATTTCTCACACTTGAAAGAAACTGTTTCTGTAGAGAACATAATCAAATCAAGCATAGTTTTTCATTCTAAATCACTACGTGAATTACATTTGTAGACAAAAGCAGACAGTAAAGCATAACCTTGCTTAGGAAGAAAATAATTTAAAAATATACAGAAATGCTACATTTCAACACATGTATAATGTAGCTGCATCACATTTGACATAGAGAGGCTCAGGGATATCTTAAGCTGCTCATTCATTGAAGTATTTCAACGCAAATACCAGTATGCACATTGACCCTCCTTTCAACTTTGAAGATTATGAGAAGTGCTGCATTTTTGCTGTCCTCTTGTTAATTAAGACGTACAATGTAGAGTTCGACAGCAGAAGAAAAGTGACATAAATAAAGGACATGTTCTTTCTTGTGTTCTCCCTAACAGGAGACAAGATTCTAATACAAAAAGCACCATACTTGAGAAAAAGTTTTCTTCCAGCAGACCTCTCTTACAGAGGTCAACATCAACAGGGCACAAGCCAGATGAAACAAAAATGAAACAAAACAACAGCAAAACTAATCCCACCCTCCTCAGTTCTTTCCTAATGTATGATCTGCAGATACAAAGTCCAGCAGTAATCAGCATGTATGGAAGTTCTATTAGCAATATTTTCTATCCCTTCTAAGTTTTCACCTATACATTCTCCTAATATGAATAGCTTATGTCTATAGTCATTAAGTGTCCCAAAGGTACTTGTACAAGAGCAGGCCAAGGGAACAGAATGTCGTGGACCTCCCACCGATGAAATCGAGGAAATAGAAGAGGAGGACCCCAAACCCCGCAATGGGCGTTGGTTAAGTTGTCATGATTCAATGGCTCCTGATACTGATGACACGGATGAAGAAGATGAAGAATGGCCTGCGCCTTGGAATCACAGAGAATATTAGAATATGATGAATATGATGAATATGATGAATATTAGAAAAGAATTTATTAAGGAGAGAAAAGAACCCCTGATGGCTTGGCTTTTAAGATATTTGGACTCTGGAGCTGGTTTTTTGAATTTGACCAGTGGGCAAGCCAGGCAATTGGGAACTTTGTCCGGAGATCTGGGCATTGATGCCCAAATTGGAGATTTACCCTGACCCCGTAGCCTTTGGAAGCATATCCTTGATGCTATGAGACAGTGATACCCTACTAGAGATGACATACCATGGTGTCCTCGTCCATGGACCACCATAATAGAGGATATTGGACGTCTGAGAGAATTGGCTTGTTGGGAAGTGATCCACAACTGACATGCAGCCGATGATGACGATGAAAACCTCAATGAATTGCCCTGTTGGAGACCAATATTAAAGGGACTTGCACGGACTGCTCCTGCTAAGTACTCTCAAATGATAGCAGAATGGGCCGCTGTAAGGGAAGATGTTGGCCCTCCAACAGTTGCCAATTATATCGATAAATTGCAGAGATTTGACAATGTGATTACCCTACCAGCTTGGATCGCAGCTGTGAGTAACCAGCTAGGTTGGGTGAATAGCCCAACTAGTCAGGAGCAGAAATTGGATAAGAGACTTAATGAATTCCTGGAGATGATGAAGGAAATGTTCAGGAAAATGGGTCAAGGTAGCACTGATTCTGTGGAAACAGTTGAATCTACAGCTGCTCCAAGGAGACCATCTACAGAAATGATGGTCCAAGCTCAAGTCCATCAAGACAAATCTCGAGATAGCTACTGGCAGCTTTTGAGAGATTTTGAGGAGGATATGAACAGATGGAACGGCAAGCCTACATCGGCTCTCCAGGCAAGGTTACAAGATATATTGAAGGGTGCCACTAAAGACAAAGCAAGAAAAAGAATTGCTCAGGCATCTTGGAGGAGATCCCAAAAAAGGTGGAACTCTGAAACTAATTTGCAAATTAGGGATCCTTCTCCTCAACAGGACGAAAGTGAGGTCAAGCAATAGAGAGGCCCTGCCTCCAGCCAGGTGGAGGAAAGGGACAATCGAGTGTATTGGGATATATGGATTCAATGACCTGGCACCCATGAAGCTGAGAAGCATAAAGCCTTGGTGGATGCCGGCGTTGAATGCACTTTAATACCGTCAAACTTCAGAGGATCGGAATCCATTACCATTTGTGGTATTACTGGAGGCTCCCAAAAGCTAACCGTATTGGAAGCTGAAGAGAGCCTAACCGGGAAGAAATGGAAAAAACACCTTATAGTGACTGGTCCTAATGGTCCATGCATTTTGGGCATAGATTTCCTGCAAGGCAGGTATTTCAAAGATCTGAAGGGATACAGGTGGGCTTTTGGTATAGCAGCTGTAGAGACTGAGAAATGTGAACAGCTATCTACATTGCCCGGTCCTTCAGACGATTCTTCTGTGGTGGGACTGACGAAGGTGGATGAGCAAGAAGTCCCAAATGCTTCTCAGGTAGTACACTGCAGGCCATACTGTACAAATAGAGGTTCCCTGATCCCCATACAAGAATTGATTTGTCTATTAGAACATCAAGGTGTCATCAGCAGAAAGCCTGGGGAAGAATGGAGGTTGACTGTGAATTATCGTGGCTTAAACGAAATCACACCACCGCTTAGTGTGGCTGTACCAGATATGCTGGAGCTGCAGTATCAACTGGAGTCTCAGGAAGCAAAATGGTATGCCACAGTCAACATTGCTAATGCATTTTTCTTCATCCCCCTTGCAGCTGAATGTAGGCTGCCATTTGCCTTCACCTGGAGGGGTGTTCAGTATACCTGGAATCGATTACCCCAAGGGTGGAGGCATAGTCTGACTATTTGTCATGGACTAATTCAAGCTGCTTTGGAAGAAGGTGGAGCCCCTGAACATCTGTATTATATCGATGATATCATAGTGTGGGGCAATTCTTCAGCGGAAGACTTTGAAAAAGGCAAGAAGGTGATTGATGTCTTGCTTAATGCTGGTTTTGCAGCTGCAGGAGAAGGGAGGCCTATTTGTGGAGTTGTTTTGGTCCGAGGACAAGGAAATACTTTATGGGTGATGCAGAAAGACAAAGAGATTCAACGTATAACACAAGGGAGACTGATGCTGGCTGAGAAACTTTAATTCCAGCAATGGAAATTGTATCAGGTCAGAGGAAGATTAATGATATATGGAAGGATCAATCTCAATTTAGTAAGAGAGTTTTATGCAGGAATAAGGGGTGGAGTATTTTGGATTCAGTGAAACCATGTTTGCTCATGGTATTCCTGCATCAAATCTTCTAGCATACAAGGAGTTAACTTGTATTGGCTGTGGGGAGGTTTGGGGGTGGCGGGGGGAGGTGAGCAGTGCTCAGAAGTGAAGGAGAGAGGTGGCTGCCACAGGGAACAGGTTGAGTAGGTGGAGTGGGCCAGACAGATTTTGGGAGTCCTTAATTGGGGACAGGATATTCCTTTTCCCCTCTTTTTGGTACTCCCTCTCTGTTTGTGTGTCCAGGGAGTCTAGTTTTGGTCTTTACCTGTTTTCTCCCCCTCTATCTTGGTGCTAAACCGTGACAGCAATTTGCCTTACTCTTTTCAAGCCATTTAGACGCATCAGCATATGTAATATTTTATGGCAAGTGTCATGCTGAAGTTCACAGAGAAACCGTGACAACGCACAAGCGTTTACAAAGGTTCTCTTTTTGTGATACATTAAAAAATGTTATGTGTATAAAGTAAGAATGTTATATATGCAAACAAATACACATACAATCTGTGAAATTTCATGTAGAGAAATGTTACCTTACTGCAAATACAGTAAAACTTCCCTATTATTGTCAGCAGACTTTAGGATGGAGGACTGGGAAGATACGTGTTTGGCATACCAGGTTAAAATAAGCAAATAAAACAACAGGAATTGCAGGTACATAGGTTATGCAAAAGGTGATTAATGCAGAACTGTTCTTATTCGAAGAAAAAATAATTAGTCTGCATCAAAAACAAAGGGGAATGTGAGACACCTAGTAGCCAATGGCAGTGAGAGTGTTTACTTATTATTCTGGCAGGAGACATGCTGACTGAATATTTCCTTTATGTTATAACATTTGTATCATCTGTCCTGAATTAACATTTTTTGCATCTATTGAAAGAGGAGTGTACGCTAAATCGTTAATATAAAGCGAGAGAGCTGGTACTGGTCGGCAACACTGCTATTTCTTGAGGTTTTTGAGGTGGTCAAGGGGTTTCCTGAACCAGAGAACCTCGAGGGAGGAAAGAGGGATCCAATAGAAGTCAGAAGATCTCATGGGTGAAGCCAAGAAGGGACGTGCCTGGCTGGAAACTGGGGGAGGTTTAAATGTGGTGAAACAGGGGTAGGGGCAAAAAATAAAAGATCTCAATCTGACAGCAGAAGAAGACCAGGCTACAGTCACCAGTGCACATGGATGTGGGAACCCAAACAGAGGTCCTCTAGCAGGAGGAGGCTGTGCAGGTGACAGGCTGCAGGGAATGCCTCATGCTGTCACACTCAGGGGGGCAGCTGTGAGGACAGCTGTGTACGGTGCGAGCAGGGAGATTATCTGCTTAACCAAGCAGCATAGCTTCAAAATGAGGTTGAAAGGCTACAAGCGGAACTAGAAAGGCCTAGGAGGATATAGGAGGCTGAAATACAGATAGACTGTTGGAGACAGGCTCTGCATTCTGGACAATGGCCAAATAACAGCCAGAATCAAGGGGAACCTGCATTGTGCATCTCTCAGATGGAAGACAGAAGCCCAAGTAGAAGGGGTGACTGGAGGAAAGTGCAAGGACATGGCAGAAGGAAAGCATCCGCCATGCTTGTCTCACTTCCCCAGGTGCAACTGAGAAATAGATATGAGCCCCTCCTAGAAGATAGTCAGCCTAATAAGGATATAGATAATAGGCAAGCTATTCTAGAGGTCTTATCACAGTCGCATAAATCAGTTAGATCTTCCAGTAAAATCACAGCCTCCTTCACGAAGAAGAGAAGGGTAGTAGTTATTGGAGACTTGCTCCTGAAGGGAACTGAGGCCCAATATGCAAAGCTGACTCTCATCACAGAGAAGTCTGCAGTCTGCCTGGAGCCCAAATCAGGGATATCACTAGGACACTCCCTAACCTGGTGAAGTCAACTGACTATTACCTATTGCTGATCTTGCAGACAGGTGGGGAGGAATTTGTATTGCTTAGCCTGAGGGGAATCAAGAAAGGCTTCAAGGCCTTAGGAAGTTTGGTGAAAGAGTCTGGGGCACAAACTATATTTTCCTCATTACTGCCATTTTGGGGTGAGGACACAGGCTGGAATAGAAGGATTCAGGCCATAAATGCCTGGCTACACACTGGTGCTACAGGCAGGGCTTTCAGTTCTTTGATAATGGCTGGTTTTCTAAGACACCACACCTGACAGTTACATATGGGAAAAGTCTATCTCAGAAAGGAAAACGGTTTCTGGGGCAGGAATTGTCAGAGCTCATTCAGAGAGATTTAAACTAGATATGGAGTGGGGTAGGATTGTTGCTGAGTGGGCACCAGTGGGGCAGCACTCTGGTCTTGATGAAGACCATGAGATCTCCCACCATTCTAGGGTAAAATCAGACCACTCAGTTTGTTCCCTGAAATACCTGAACACCAACACACGCAGCAAAGGGAATAAGCAGGAAGAGGTAGAAACCTGACCAGTCAGGTGCTTATGATATGGTGGCAATTACAGAGACAGGGTGAGACAGCTCACATGACTGGAATATGGTCATGGATGGATATGTCCTTTTCAGGAGGGACAGGGCAGCACGGCCAAGCGGTGGAGTTGCTCTTTAAGTGACAGAGCAATGGGAATGTATCTGTCCAGGGGCAGATGAAGAGAGAGTTGAGAGTTTGTGGGTACAGATTAAGGGGCAGGCTGGCATGGGTGACACTGTGGTGGGTGTCTATTACGAGCCACCAGATCAGGATGAGGAAGCTGATGAGGTCTTCTACAGGCAGCTAACAGCAGCCTCACAGATACATGTCCTCGTTCTCATGGGGGATTTTAACTAATCTGATATTTGATGGAAGAGCTACTCAGCCAGCCATCCACAGTCCGGCAGGATCCTCCAGTGCATTAGTGACAACTTCTTGATGCAAATTGTGGTGGAGCCCACTAATAGAGGAGCGCTGCTGGATCATGTACTCAACAACAAGGAGGGTCTGGTTAAAGCAGAGAAGGTTGAGGGCAGCCTTGGTTGCAGTGACTGTGAGATGGTGGACTTCAGGGTTTTGTGTGGCGAGAACAGAATACCTAGCAGAATCACAACCCTGGACCTGAGGAGGGCCAACTTTGGTCTTTTCAAGCAATTGCTAGGGGAAATCCCATCAGACAGGGTACTGGCATGTAAAGGGGCCCAAGATAGTTGTTTAACGTTCCAAGACCACTCCTTTCCAGCCCAAGATCAGAGCATTCCAACAGTTAGGAAGTCAAGGAAGGGAGCCAGAAGACCTACGTGGTTATATAGGAAGCTGCTGGGCAAACTGAAAGAGGAAGAGGAAGGTCTATAGGTCATGGAAGGAGAGGATGGCCACTTGGGGTGACTATAAGGCTCTAGTCAGAGTCTGTAGGGACGCAACTAGGAAAGCCAAGGCCTCCTTGGAAATAAACCTTGCAAGAGAGGTCAAGGGCAACAAAAAGAGCTTCTTCAAATACACTGCAGGTAAAACTAAACCTAGAGGCAATGTAGGCCCCCTGCTGAATTAAGTGGGTACCCTCTGTCTATACTGCTGAGGCTCCAGAGGAAGTTGAGACAAAAGAGAAGTTTGCCCTGGTTGATGAAGACTGAGTTAGGGATAAGTTGAGCATACTGGATGTACATAAATCCATGGGCCTTGATGGGGTGCACACATGAGTGCTAAGGGGGATGGTGGAAGTCATAGCTAGGCTAATCTCCATCATAATTGAAAAGTCATGGGAATCAGGAGAGGTTAATGGGGACTGGAGGACAGAAAATGTCACTCCAATTTTCAAAAAGGATGAGAAGAAGGACCCACGTAATTATAGACTGGTCAGCCTCACCTCCAACCCAGGAAAGGTGATGGAACAATTTGTCCTAAATGCTGTCTCCAAGCACATCAAGGACATGAGAGTCATTGTGGACAGTCAGCGTGGCCTCACTACAGCATCCCCGCAATGGAACTGACGCAGTGTGGTCTGGATGACAGGGAAGAGAGGTGGATTGTGAATTGGCTGCAGGATAGAAGTCAGAAAATAGTGGTCAATGAGACAGAGTCTAGTTGGAGGCCTCGATCTAGTACAGCCTCCCAGGGTTTGGTACTGAGACCAGTACTATTTGATCTGTTCAAAGGAGGGTCATTAGGGACAGTCAGTATGACTTCACCAGGGTAAAGTCATGCTTGACCAACCTGATAGCTTTTGATGAGGGCATAACCAGGTGGCTAGACGATGGCAGAGCAGTGGATGTGGTCTATCTTGACTTGAGTAAGGAAGTTGACAGTTTTCCACAGCATCCTCACAGCCAAACTAAGGCAGTGTGGATTGCATGATCGGGTAGCGAGGTGGACCGTGAACTGGCTGCAGGATAGAAGCCAGAGAGTAGTGGTCAATGAGACAGTGTCTAGTTGGAGGCCTTGATCTAGTGGAGGCCCCTAAGGGTCAGTACTGGGACCAGTCGTATTCAATCTATTCATTAATGACTTGGATGAGGGATTAATGTGCACTGTCAGCAAGTTTGCTGATGACACAAAGCTGGGTGGTGTTGCCGACACACCAGCAGACTCTGCTGCCATTCAGTGACACCTGGACAGTCTGGAGAGCTGGGCAGAGAGCAATTTAATGAAGAAGGGTAAGTGTAGAGTCTTGCATCTGGGCAATACCAACCCCAGGTACCACTATAGGTTGGGGACTGACTTATTGGAGAACAGTGTAGAAGAAAGGGACCTGGGGATCCTGCTGAACAACAGGAGATCCATGAGCCAGCAATGTATTCTTCTGGCCAAGAGGGCCAACAGCATCCTTAGGTGGATCAGAAGTGGGGTGGTTAGCTGATCGAGATTGGTTCTTCTCCCCCTGTACTCTGCACTGGTGAGACCACATCTGGAGTATTGTGTCCAGTTGTGTGTGCCTCAGTTCAAGAAGGACGCGTAGCTGCTGGATGGAGTACAGGGTAGAGCAACAAGGATGATGAAGGAAGTGGACCACCTCCCTTATGAGGAATGGCTGAGGGAGCTGGGTCTCTTTAGCTTTGAGGACACTGAGGGATGTCCTCATTCATGTCTATAAATATGTGAAGGGTGGGTGTCAGGAGGATGGAGCTAGGCTTTCCTCAATGTCATCTAGTGCTAGGACAAGGGGCAATGGGTGTAAGCTAGAACATAGGAGGTTCCATATTAACATCAGATGGAACTTCTTCACAGTGAGGATGATGGAGTGCTGGAGCAGGCTGTCCAGGGCGTTGTAGAGTCTCCTTCACTGGACATGTAATAACCCATCTGCATGTGTTCCTGTCTGACTTGGTCTAAGTGATCCTGCTCTGCAATAGAGATTGGACTAGATGATCTTTTGAGGTCCCTTCCAATCCCTAATGATTCTATTATTCTATGATAATGATTCAATGACTTGGATGAGGGATTAGGTTGCACTGTCAGCAAGTTTACTGATGACAGAAAGCTGAGATGAGTGGCCAACACCCCAGCAGGCTGTATTGCCATTCAGTGTGACACAGACAGTCTGGATTGCTCAACAGAGATAAATTTAATTAACTGTAAGAAAAGCAAGTTTAGAGTCTTGCATCTGGGCAAGAACAACCCCAGGTACCAGTATAGGTTAGGGACTGACCTGTTGGAGAGCAGTGTGGGACAAAGGGACCTGGGAGTCCTGCTGGACAGCAGGATGACCATGAGCCAGCAATGTGCCCTTGTGGCCAAGAAGGCCAATGGCATCCTGGGGTGGATTAGAAGAGAGGTGGTTAGCAGATGCAGAGAGGTTCTCCTCCCCCTCTACTCTGCCCTGGTGAGACCACATCTGAAATATTCTGTCCAGTTCTGGTTCCCTCACTTCAAGAGTGACACAGAACTGCTGGAGACAGTCCAGCACAGAGCCACGAAGATGATGAAGGGAGTGAAATACCTCTCTTACGAAGACAGGCTGAGGGAGCTGTATCCGTTTAGCTTGGACCCCCCAGGTCCCTTTCTTCTACACTGCTCTCCAACAGGTCAGTTCTCAACCTGTACTGATACCTAAGATTGTTTTTGCCCAGATGCAAGACTCTAAACTTGCTTTTCTTACAGCTAACTCAATTTTTCCCCGCCAATCTCTCCAGCCTGTCCAGGTCTTCTTGAACGGCAGCACAGCCTGCTGGGATGTTGGCCACTCATCCCACCTTTGTATCATCAGTAAACTTGCTGACAGTGAACCCTAATCCCTCATCCAAGACATCAGTGAACAGATTGAATAGTATTGGTCCCAGTATGGACCCTTGGGGGACTCCACGAGATTCAGGCTTCCAACTAGACTGTGTCTCACTGACCATTACTCTCTGGCTTCTATCCTGCAGCCAGTTCACGATCCACATCACTACCCTATAATCCAGACCACACTGCCCTAGTTTGGCTGCGAGGATGCTGTGGGAGACTCTATCAAATGCTTTACGGAAGTCAAGATAGAGTGCATCCACTTCTTTGCCACTATCTCTCCACCTGGTTATGCCATCATAAAAGGCTATAAGGATGGTCAAGCATGATTCTCCTTTGGTGAGGCCATGCTGACTGTCCACAATGACTCTCATGTCTTCCATGACCTATAGACCTTCCTCTTCCTCTTTCAGTTTGCCCAGCAGCTTCCTATATAACCATTGTGTCCAATTCTGGGTCCCTCAGTTCAAGAGTGACACAAAACTGCTTGAGAGAGTTCACTTTGCAGCCACAAAGATGATGAAGGTAGTCAAACATCTCCCCAGTAAGGACAGGCTGAGGGAGCTGCATCTCTTTAGATGAGGGGTGACTCCAGAAATGTTTATAAATATGGAAAAGTTGATTTTCAGGAGGATGGATAGGACAAAGGGCAATGTGTTTAAGCTGGAACATAGGAGGTTCCACAAAAATATAAGAAGGATCTTCATGGTGACGGTGACAGAGCAGTGGAATGGGCTGCCCCCAGAGGGTGTGGAATATCCTTATCTGGAGGCTTTTAAACCTGCCTGGACATGTTTCTGTGTGACTTGATCTAGGTGATCCTGCTGTGGTGGGGGGATTGAATGGATGATCTTTTGAGGTCCCTTTAAATCCCTAACATTCTGTGATACTGTGATTCTGTGATTATATGTATTAATAACTATGGAATACAAGGGTCCAGGAATACTGATCTATGAGTCTGCTATGGGTATATAAAGAACTACAAGGAGTTAGCAGTAAAATCCCTTTGAAATGGTATATTCTTTTTCAGAAAACTTCTGATAGATATTTTGAGTTTTTATTGCTATGAGATACACATTTGCATGTTCAGCTGATCTTATTTTTTTCTCCAAAAGATGTAACGCATTTAAGACATGAAACCAGTTAAACATAATTTTAAAAACAGGAATTTTTTTTCTGCCTGGTCAGCATTTAGCAATGTCCTGGAAATGACAAAGAACATTCTTGTGTCATGAAACCAGCATCCTTAAGTTAAGGACCGTAAAAATCAGAAAAGTTATGCTGACACTTAAATGAGAATTTGCTAAAAACTTGTTTCTAGTGTATTTTTATGTGTGCTGTTTTAAGACTAGTTTGTGCACAATTCTGGAGAATAAAAATATGCTGGCATAACGGGATATGTGCTTGTCAGGACTCAACACTTGGATTATTCCTTTTTTTTTTTTTTTTCTGCATTGTCAATATAGACAATGAAAAATCTACCAAAGGCATTAGGAATATCCCTCTAAGCTCTTCAATTTTCATATTCACTTTGAATAACCTTTTAAAAGGTAATTTAATAGTTTAATGTTTATTAAAGCCTAAAGACAGAAGTTAATTCCCATGTGCTGTTCTATCAGCTAATCACAGTGGTCACTTGTAACACTCATAATTTATTAATTTTTATTCTGTGACTTCATACTGGTTTATTGTGTCCAGCCCAATGCAAGCGCTATTCTAAATTTTCTTCCTCTCTGTTTTCTGTTATAGAGAAGATTCGAATTCAGAAACAAATTGTGATATGACCTTTTAAAGTTAATGGAAATACAACATTAACTGAAGTGGATGTCTTGGTTCAGTAACAAAAGGCACTTACATCTGGCTGTTTCATATGACTGATGTATATGGCCACTTTCTCCCTGGCGCTCCTTCATCCTCACCTTTTTCACTGCTTCATGCCAGGGCCTTCCCTGGGGCTGCAGGGAAACTTCTGCCCCACCAGGGTCTCTCCCAGAGCTGCCAGAGTATCTCAGTTGGGGCATCTGGACCCTATCCTATGCACTTCCTGCTCTCTCCTCAGGGCTAACAGGGCTATTTCTCATAGTGTTTCACTCAGCCCTGGCTGCCCGTCAGCTTTTTGACCTTTCTCAACCCAGTCTCCCCCAAGGCTGAGTGGCTCAGCTGTGCCCCGTGCTGTGGCTATTGGAACATCCTGAATAGGCTGGAACAGTCTGGAATCAGCTGTATCCGGCTTGAGGCAGCCCCAACCCTTCCATGCAGGGAAACCTTGGCACAGCCCTGCTGCTACTAATCCCTTGTTAGTAATCTACCTCTGTTGTCTCCATCCATTAAAGCCTATATGTCTGAGGCTTTGCACAACCTGATCTAGCTGGTCTTGCTGGGGAACATGAATTGGACTAGTAAACCTCTAGACCTTATTGCAAATAAACAACTATCAAATAAGTGTATTTATTTTCAAGTTATCCAGAGCACTTTTGGAATGCTTGGAGAAGTTAAAAATGCTAGAAATAATTATATTACATGAAGCACTGGAGAACTGGTGCTTTTCTGACCACTGGCAAACTCAAGGTTTGAGACCAATCTCATTGCCACTGAAGTTTTTATAGAACCCAGAATTCTTCTTTTGCTGGTTGTAAAACTCACATTGAAGTATTAGTGTGAAATCTATAACGCTTGTTTCTACATTAGTAATTTTATTTTACTAGGTATAAAATTTAATACAATGAAATAGCAATAAATATGCTACTGGTCTCAAGATTAGGAACATTTAAAGAAACTCAAAAGCTCAGCAGATATATCTCAGCTATATCTGAGATTCCTTAGGAAGCCTTGAATCTTAATTGCTTCAGCATAACTTTTGGCTTTTCCCAGTATTTTTACTAACATCTTTGACATTGTTTCTATTTACAAGGGACAATTTCATATCAGTTTTCAGTGATAGATCTTTGTTGAGGGACATGCAATTCAGTGACTTCTTAAGAGCATGAGTCTGACCTAAATGAAAAACAAGTACTTTTTAGCTGTGTAACTCAGTGAATTCTCAGAAGAGAGTCTATCACCTCCCTTGTCTGGGTTAGATGGAGTCTGAAGGAAACTCTCATTCTGATTAGTGCTACTCTACCTATACTTTCTCTGAACTGACTTAAACCTTCAGCAATCTGAAAAAAATGTGGTTTAATATTTTCTTTCCAATGCAGTTTGAAGTGGCACTGTTTTTAAATCACAAATGCCTTCTAAAGTAACAGCATTTCTTTTTTAACAATAATGACTTGTGAGTTTTCCTGTAACAGTAGTATGAATCATGATGATGAATTACAGCTTTAAAGTCCTGAGAAGCACAAAGGTGAACTGAAAACTGCTGTCAGTCAAGCAAAACATACACTGGCTCATTCTAGTTTTAATGTAGATGAATTGTGAGATCCACGGTGCATTATGAAGATTAAAACTGAAGTACCCAAAGCTTCATTAATATTCATTTTGTCTATATAAATCCAGAATTTAGGTAATAATGAGACCAAGATCTGTTTCTGTGAGTAGTAGCTGTTAATTAATCCTGTGGCATCACACATAGGCATTTTCTAATCTAAGAGTTGTTGCATTGATTTCTGGAAAAAAGACACTAAATACAAGACCTTTTATCAAAGCAAAAAGAAAACTCTTTTAAGAATAGGACGAGGGGCAATGGTTGTAAGCTGGAACATAGAAGGTTCCACATCAACCTAAGAAGGAACTTCTTCACAGTG
>JAOXOE010029274.1:0-14720 GCA_028565055.1 Phoeniculus purpureus
TGTGGTAGGGGTTGGACTTGATGATCTATTAGGTCCCTTCCAACCCTGGTAATACTATGATACTATGATACTATGTTGTCAGACTTTGCATTTATTGAGAAAATAGGAAAAAAGGCTATTTATTAAGAAATTATTATTAAAATGATCACTCAATTTACTAACAGGTAATTTCCATATTCGTTTTAGAATTATTGTCTACAGAAGTGCTTCATTCAGAGTAGTAACGTTGATTAATAGTGTGGAATGGAATATTCAGCATCAAAGATTGGATTCGTTTTACCTAGTACAAGATTTGTACAATGCGTACCCATGCGATCTAATTGTGTCATCCTAGTTCCCTTTTTAGTCAATGGAGAGGGTTGGGCACTTTTATGAAATG
Organism: Phoeniculus purpureus; assembly: GCA_028565055.1. Lineage (NCBI taxonomy): Eukaryota > Metazoa > Chordata > Aves > Bucerotiformes > Phoeniculidae > Phoeniculus > Phoeniculus purpureus. The sequence goes on from JAOXOE010029274.1 coordinate 380, forward strand.
CTGCTCGTGACTTATTTTTAGCATCTTTGGTATAATAAGATGAATTTCATGTCTTAATTTCCACTGACAATATTTACAAATGAGTAAACTGTAAATGTAATCATCTGCTCCGAGATTATTCACATTTGATGGGAAGAATTCCGCTAAAGAAATGAGTAATTTGGTTTATTTCAGTGCAGAAAGACATTTCCTTTCTGTTTCTGAGAGGCACTCCATTATTCTTTGTAGGGAATTACTTGTAGCATTGATCCTGACAGGCAAAGACCTGTAAAATTGTTGGTCACCCAGTAAAAGATGGAGAGATCTTTCTGCTATAAAACAGCTGGAATGTTACAGAAAGTGCTCTCTGGACACAGTACTCTGTGTTGTTGCCTTATTAGCTTCATCAGGGGTATTAACTGCTACGTATGGACATGCCGAATCTAAAAGGAACACACTTCATAAGCCACTTCTGAACAATGGTCTTCTAAACATGCAAAGACAGACCATCTAGTCGACTTCTGTCAGATGCACTAGTCATTCAACTAAGCAATCAAAGAAAAAAAGGATTAATTTTCTTATAATAAAGATGATTGAGACTGATTCGGTACAATAACTCCAGCTGCTGCTACCTGAAAATAGTGTAACTTACATCCTAGAGTAATATCCTTGATCATATTAATTTAGAAAGCTATCTAAAAGAAGGATAACTTGTATCTAAAAATCCCTCTCTCTACTGATTAAAGATAAAAAAATATGACTATGTGACCTGTAATTTGAGCTATTCCAGCCAAAGGGTATTGCTTTGGGATTTGTCAGATGTGAGTTGCAGACTGCACACTAATGTTCTATCCTGATACTCAAGACAGCAAGTAATCCTATGAAAAAGCTGTCTTATCCAAATAGAAGTTTAACAGTCAAGTTCCAATACAAAGAAAAAAGCCATAGAAATTGTAACAAGCTGCAAGGAAGACATTTAGAAATGCTGTCTGAGCAGGTGAAATTGGTGATCAGAAAGACAGGGCTCACGTGGAATTGACATTTGCAGGTTGAGTTGCACTGAGGATAAGATCTTCTATTTACTACTGCTAATGATTAAATCCTGAGACGAAATTAACCATCAATCTAGTCAATGTGCTGTGGGCAAAAACAAAACAAACAGGGGTCAAAAAACCACTTTAGAAACGCAAAACCCCCACTCTCTCCATTTCAGCAAACCATGGCATTCAGATGAAACCTTGCTTTTGCTGATCCTTGAGGTACAACTCTCTCTGTCTGTTCACCACATTCCCAGGGCAAGATGACTGTCTCATTCAGCACTCAGAGGTGCACATGTTCTCTCCAAACACAGACGAAGAGTGAAGTGAAGAAGGAAGAAATGAAGGAGAAGCTGGAAACCCCAAACCCTAAACTCCAACTGCAAAAATCATCTTGGAATTGCAAGTGAAAAAAATCACAAGTTGATAGAACAACCTCCTGGTGCTTCAACCGAGAAATCTAATGTTACATCTGTGACAACTACATTAGCAGCCAAATACTGAACAAACTAAATATAAGCCTGTTGCTGAATGAGACAAGCGATATAGTGAAGATGGACAGCGCATAACACCAGTGGTCTGGAGGACGTAGTGTAGTGTGGTCTCATCAGGTTTGCAGATGACAAAAGATGAGCAGGCAATAAGTCAGAGAGTTGTGGCACCATTCAAGTTAACTAGGACATAGAAGTGGACTGGCAGAATTAAAATGAGTATCAACAAGAAAAATGTGAAGTCCTGCGTCTGGGAAAGAATAAACCCTTTGCAACAGCACAGGCTGAGCGCTGACTGCAGCTCTGTGCAGAATGCTCATGGGATTCTGGTGGACAACAAGCAGCAGGAGCCTGTAGTGCATGACTAGCAGAAAGGTGAGACTTAAAGAGCTCAGACTGGATATAAGAGAAGTTGTGAAGTTGTCCTTTGTGAAGACAGTGGTTGACTGTGGTGCATTGAGGCATGCACTCTGATTGTGGATTGAAGACATTGAGGGAACACTGTTGCTTATATATGTTTAAGGTGCTGATGCAACAGCCTGCAGGCAAGTTTTACAAAGCAGTAATTTTCGTTAACTCTGCAAGTTCCTTATTCTATTCTTGAAACATTATCACATGTTCCATAAACTCTACTAAACTTGTTCAAATTTCTTTCACAACTTCTCAGTCAGCTCCTTCAGGCTACCCTTAATTCTCTTTGTTCCTTGTCCTGCCTTTCATCCTCTTTTTCTTATTATTTTTTAATTCATTAAACATTCCTTTACTATTTTCTCTTTGGTCCAAAGAGAACTGAAGAATGAACTATCCTGACCTGCACTGGTTTTGTCATTTACTGCTTATATACTTAAAGGACTTGTTCTCCTTTAGACTCTGCTAACGTTACCTCATTTGAGGCTTCAACTTTCCAACTCTGACCGCAAGTCTGCATTATCCTTTTATACTATTCACCTTCATTTAGTTGTGGGTTTTTTTCGTAGCCATGTCCTGTGACGTGATGTCAATTCCTTTTTTAAAAGGATTTTTAGCGTTGAGGGTTTTTTTGTAGTATCAGGGCTGTTGTAAAACTAGCATTTCCTTTCTATTCTTTCTGTCCTCAAGGACATATCAGTTACACAGTTTATCTCATGCTCCCTTTTTCACGCCAGTCATAATTAAATCACTTATCTTTTTGTACTCATAAAATTTAATGCCATTCACATTTCAAATATTGTTAGATATAGCTCTGAGGTCTTTAGTATATTATGTTGATCAGTAGTAAGTTGTTATACCAGCTGTTGCTTCAACTTTCTGGAACAAAATCTTTCTCACAAAAATAACAGTTAAAGCCATACACTTTGCTTTGTTTGTCTTCCAAGAGACAAATATAAGCATTAGAAGGTGGCTCATCAATCACGCACACATTCTTCACTAGTGTAGTGTCTAGCAAGAAGCATGGTAGAATCTAATAGTAAGAAAAATAAATTAATTTTTAATTTTCTTTTTCTTAAGACCTCTTTAAAAAAGTTTAGATTTTATTTAATGTTCTATTATCTGGCATGAAAAGGCATTAAGCGTTTTAACTAAACACAAAGACACAACAAGATTTGTGGTCATTCAAGTACTCAAATTTATTTTTGGCGTATATTTGAAAATGTGAGGTATTCAAAGCAGTGAACTACATTTTTGAGGAAATACCAAAAGCTACCAAAGTCTTTTAGTGAACCCAACATCAGGAAAAAAGTGTCTGAAAACCAATTACCCATTGCAACGTGGAAATTATATTTCAGGAGATCTGAATATTAACTGAGTCTTCTGTGTATCAAACACATTTTGTTTCTTTATTCTTTTACCGATCTCATCTTCTGCTGCGTTTGAGATGGAAACACAGCTTGATGCGAGCGTTTGTTTATTAAGCGTACAAGAGCTCCTTATATAGGATTCAATACATGCTTTACAGTAGCAGTGATTTGGCTTACAATACCTCTAAACACTACATATCTCTTGCTGATTGGCTACTGTTGTCACTAAACAAGCTACACCATTAAGCACCTATGACCCACAGTGGTTCGAGAGCACCGTCTGCTTTCTGTTCCTGCTGGTCCTTGACCTACGACCACAGTGCCATATATTCTGTCTCCATGATTAGGTCAAGAGTTCACTCTGGGTTCAACAAGACACAGCTTGATTTTAAACAGGAGCAGCTTGATACTGGCTGCTTGCTCAGTCTTGTGCAGACTGTCAATCTTCTAAAGGAACACCTCTGTACTTGGCACTGATGGTGCTACACCGTGAGTACTGTGTTCAGTTTTGGTGAGCTCAGTTCAAGAAGGACATTGAATTACTGGAGCTGGTCCAAAGAAGGACAGATTGGTAAAGGGTCTGGAGAACAAGATTTTTGAGAAGCTGTTGAGGGAGCTGGGGCTATTTAGTCTCAAGAAAAGACCTTACTGCTGTCTACAACTACCTGAAAGAAGATTGTAAGGAGGTAGCTGTTGGTCTCATGAGTAACAAGTGGACAACAGGAGTTGCTTCAAGTTGTGCCAGGGGAATGTTAGGTTAGACATTAGGAAAAATGTCTGTATTGAAAGGGTCCTCAGTCATTGGAACAAGCTGCCCAGGGATGTGGTTAAAATGCCATCCCTGAATGTATTTAAAGGTCTTTGTAAAACTCAGTTAAGAAATTTAAAAAGTAGAAGACTCAGTTTGTCTCTGGTCAGTCTTTATCAGTTACATATAAGAGGTTTCTTACTACAAAGGGGAAGATGCAGAAGAACGCAATACTTCTTGAAAATTAATTCCTTTAACAGCATAATAATCCTTTTTAGACTTCTTATATTTTGTCTGATAATAGTGCTACCCCCTACCCACTTTAGCTTTCTGCTATCAGAGATTCATATTCATGTGAGACAGCAGGGCAAGAGGGGACTCTCGATCATCTAAGGCACATCCCCAGGAATATATCACACTGAGAACAGGCTGATTCTGGTGCTCAGTAAGAGCTGCTCTGTTAATATCTTAATAACGTTTCTTTTTTTTGAGAGTGTTAATAGATTTTTTTTTTCTGGCATATATTAAGTTGCAAAGTGTCCAAAAGACCTCAAAAAGACAGGGTGTTGATTTATATAATAGGGGATTGGCTTTTATACTTTCACTGTCTTTCAGATTCGCAACCCAATTATTAATTAAAGCACAAAGCCTTTTTGGCTGGGTTTTCACTGTAAATGCTGCCAGAATAAAGTAGTCTTTGCTGAGCAGTAATAAAGACAGATTACTTTTAACTTTATTATTGCATGATGAGATTTATGTTAGTTTTGATAATGGATTACTACTTAGTGGGTCTCCATTTGTAAACAATCCCAGACCAGCCCTGTTGACATTATATAGAACAAAAATTATCACAGCTAAACAATCTTAAAGGATGTGTATAGCTGATACCAATGGTAAACTAGAGAGAATGAACTCAGGAGTCAAAGATCACTGGACTACAGTCAGGTCCCGTTCTTACACTGTTTGTCCATGAGTCCTGAATTCTACACTTACTCTCAAATTTATACGACCATCTGTGTTCTACTGAACCATCAGCAGATGATCTAGAAAATTCTGAATTCTACATAAGGAAATTGGCAATTATAAGAAGAGATGATCTACTGAAGTTTCCATTATCTGTGTCTAGAGTACGCCAGTTTTGTTCATGGTACAGAGATGTAGAATGCCTCAGATTATCTGTAGATAAGAGGATTATGTGTGGTTTCTATGCCCTATCCTTGCCTACTGTTGCTTTTCTGGAGCAGATACTCCAAAGAAAGTTTACCAAGGAACAACAATGAAGTTTTTTACCTGAAGTATTTATATCTCCCTCCCATTTATAGGTTAAAGACAGATCATGATCTCCAAAGTTTTGGATCATTGACTGCTACCTTACCATTACACTATGAGATAAAAATCAAAGCATAAAATGCAGCTATTAAAAGCACTTACACAAGAAATTAGTTTGGATGCAGAAGACTTAAATAATATTTATGGTGTCTTGCATTAACTTGACAAATAATCCAGGAATAATGATCACAGATGATAAAGTCATTCAGGGATGGTTTTGAAAGTTGTTCTTGTTCCCAAAGCTCTCTACTGAAAGTGAATACTTTCTTTAGTGATTCAATATTAAACTTTAAAAATACCGTGTTTCAGAAGAAAACAAGCACTTTTGTGTAAGGAGATCATTAATCACCGGCCAAGATTTTATCGGAAGCTCTGTCAGTTCATTTATGTTGCTCCCAAATCTCTATATGTCTCTATCATCAGATAAAAATGACGAGTATTTCTGATGTGCATCTGTTAAAGTACAATGAAACTATGGAAACAATTTTTGTATTTCATTTTATTTTCAATAGGGACAGATTCAGAGAGACTACAACAGCACAACACAACTTACATGAGCATGTCGTATGTCACGGTGTAGGAGTTTTTGTGATGTTTGGCTTGAAAACTGCATGTCTGCATCTTCGCAAACAGAGGAAGGGTTGAAGGGGTTTGTAAGTTCAGTTTCAGGTTTGAGACGTCCCCAGACCAGCTTAGTTTTGTTTTTGTCTGAAATTTACGAGTGGTTTCTCGAACCCTGCCTATTTCGGTTTTGTTCCGGCATGTTAGCATATTAACTAAATTCATTGGTTAATTTTGTCTTGAGTTTTAGCCATTAGCATGACAGAAAAAAGTTACATTTTTAGAGGAATTTAATTGGCTATGAAACACATTAAAAACAGTTGTAATGCTTAACATAAAAAGATCTGCTAATCGACAGCGCAGCCCCTCCAAAATTAAATACTGATTTGTCAGAACACTATTCCTTGTCATTTTTTTTTACATGAATATCTATAGAAACTTTAAATGCAAAATAGTTGAGATCATGAACTCTTCATGATTGGCATTATTCTTTCAGAATATGTAAATATTAGATGTGCCATGAGAGTTATTTATTTACTTTAACACAAGTGCTTAGTCTTTGGCAAAAGACAAGTATAAAACTATTAACTGTGAGAATTTCTTATTGCTGTCACGAGACCTGTAGCTTGCTGTTCATGTCTTCAATATTTTAAGAGTATTCGATATACTTACGTATGATCTGAAGATCATACGGCAGAAAGGCAGAAGTTTAGGTTATTTAAGCTGAAAATCAATACGGGCTCAACAACAAGTGGTCAGTTCAAGAAAACTGATCGTTTATATTCTTACATTGGAATGTGGAAAGAGAGGAGGGTTTGGGGAGCAAGCTCTCAGAAAAAAAGGTCAAAGATAAAAATGAAGCTAGTATTACGAGAGTCTTTGTACGAGTTAACATTGTACAATGTATTCCTTAATGCAAAGGGGAAGATTTTTTCAGATGTGTATTTTATAAGCCCTGGCAGATTTGCCTTTTCTCTGCTACACCACATTTTCCCATCCTTCTTATACCTTTTTGTGAGTGGAGGTGGTATATGCAAGAGATTTGGGCTGTATGTTTAAATAGAAGTTCAACAACACAAAACATATGAGTTTTGACCTTTTTTAATTTTGAGGGGAAGAAAGCATTGATGTCTTGTCTGTTTTTCTAAGGGTTTTATATTATTCATGGCAAGCAGGGATCTTGTAATCTGTATTTGTTTATATAGACAAACAAATCTGTAATTTGTTTGTCTATTAAAATGCTGACTATGTTGTTTGTGTTTCACCCTTTTAATAACTAGTTGTGACCAGCACATAGACCATCTCAGCATCACAGACTGAGGACAAGTTTTTGTTCATTGTCACAAAGAAAGTCTGCATAAGCATCAATTTATGGATGTAGTTATCCTGTGTACTACTTTGTTGCTTAAAATACTTGTATAAAAATCTACTTGTGAAGCTGCCTGATACCAGTATTTTTTAACCCTCCTGAGATGCCTGAGCTGCAGCATTAACCATTAAATTGCCGTGTACAGTGCATAGACGTCAATTACTCACGACCATAATTGGTCTACAGTGCTAAAAGTGCTAAATCCATGATATTAAAGTATCTCAGTCTTTGAAAGAGTGTAACTATATTAAAAAAAGAGTGTTATTAGAAACAGAAACCATAGCTGTGTTAGGGACAATTCTAACAACTGAACACTACCAGATGACTGAACCGCAGCGCTGGGAATTGTCCTTGCCGCTCTGTAACTTAGATGCAGCCTAAGTTTGTGCCTTTAGGTAGAATCCTGATGGCACAAACATGCTCAGTATCAAAAAATTTATACTACCTGCAAAGCAGCAGTTCTCCGAGCACAGATATAATTTAAACCTCATTAAAATACAGGAATAGATAATTGGTGAGAGATTTAACTTAGGTTTGGGGAAATAAAGCTTTGAACACCTATTCTAATTCTTGTGGGCTAAGATTAGAGCTGGCATTTCCTACCAGTGGGGCTTTATCAAGCAGATAAAGCTTGGGAACAAACACCACCTTTTTGGAGTGTGCAACACTATGTAAAGAACCCCAAGTTTATTAATATTTTTTTCAATATTACTAAGTTTTTAATCTCAATCTTACAAATGCATACTACATTTAATAATTTCCACTTCTAATGGTTTTTTTTTCTTTTTTTTTCTTTTTACTTCAGCAGAGACTGGCTTATTTGATAGGGTTAAAATGCATTAAGCAAAAAGATTGAGGAAAATTTTAACCCTTTAACATTTTGCTCAAGGCTGATGAAGGAAGGAAGTAACTTTTTAAACTGATGGTGTCAATAACAGCAAAAATTAGAAAGTATCAGTATGAAAAACATTGTTAAGTTATTCTATAAATTCCAGAAGAAAATACACTCTATGTGTTTACTAAAAGAAACATTTAATTTATATATATATGTATACACACACACTGTGCTTGCTCAAAACCAGTAAAACTGGGTCCTGCTTCATGGCTCTGACTGCTCTTGGTGCCATCATAATACGAAATGTGTCTGATTTCCTACTGTTGCCTCAATATGTACAAAACAATGTGACCACCACCAGAGTTACTAACTGTATTACATTTCTTACTTTGATGTTTTTATCCTAACATATTAATTTCAAAAGCAGAGTCTTACTTATTTACCTAACAAATAAAAACTTTATTCAGCAAAGCAGATGATACATAAGACTGGATCGTCTAGTCCAGGGTGGTTACCTTTTAAAGCCCACATGAATGCAAATGCATTTTACATATAGGTATTTAATATTATTTTAAAGTCTCTTTACTTGTTTTCCAGTCAAATTGTCCATATTTGAACTCTCCATGTGTAAAGATTGTTGTGCTTTTGCTGGTCATGTACACCTGTGGTCCAAACAAACACAATGCCCTTCGGCTTGCTTGATGTACTAAATAAATTCAGAACAGATTATAGAGCCTGAGAACAGTGAAAAAATGAGATTTATGATGTGCAACTACGATACACCCAAATAAATATAACCACTGGTTTGGGGTTTTATTTAAGTTTTCTGTCAGGGAAGTTGTTTAAATGCTGATGTCTTTCATTATCTGCAGTAACATTGGACATAAATACGTTCTATTATCCTCTCGATCACTGGTATATTTATGTGAATTTAGAATTAACTGATCAAATTACAGATTTTATTCATTTTAGAGGGTGTTTAGTTTACTTGCCACATTTCATAGTGTGTTGCTCCTTTTTTGACATGCTTTACTAAATAAGCAATAAACTTCAGCTTACAATCTAAGTATTTAATTAGTTGTATCTTGCTCTATGCACCAACCAAGGACTGAAGACCATATTTTTATGGTGTTGCTGTAAATTAAACTCCCTGTAGGGAGATTTCTGTATCAAGGAACTTGCAGCACATTTAAAGTTATTAATGTTTTTGCAAGAGTTCCTAAAATGCATACAGAACTTAATGAAGTACAGACACTAACTGAAAATAGAAGTATTCTGTGCAATTATGCAGGAAATAAACAATTTGCTCGAGGGAAAGATAAAGGACATACTGAAGCAATCCATGAGTTAGTGTAGAGTCCCTACAACACAAATTACTAGAAGTCTGAGTGATGCAAGTTTTCACCAGGTATTTGAAGTATAAAATCTGCTATTTGAACCACCTGTGAGTTAGAAGCCTGCAGCTACATGAAATGGATGATGTGAGTATCCCTTTCAATGGACTGTAAAAGAATTGGTTTTACACTCAAACACCAATATGGCAAAGAACTCTAAATAAACTTGCTAAATGTAGTGCTAAATTTTCAAAAATTATAACAATAGCTTTTTTTTTTCAGAATAACTCCATATAAGAAAAGGACATGTTTTAGAATGGGCACAATTTTAAGAAGGCGTGACAAATGCAGACTGGAAATAAAAAACCTCTAAAATACTAGCCAGATGAGTACTCAGAAAAGGAAACGTCTTGAACTATAATTCATTTAAATAAAGAAAAGGGAAGCAATGTTTAAGTCCTTGAAAGTAATGTCCAATAAGTAAGAAGAAACCATGCTATTAATAATGGAGTAAAAGCAAAATAACATTGATTGCAGTAATTATAATTTGTAGTTATCCCAAATACTGTTGGACATTTAAGATTATAATACTGTATTTGCCATATAAGCTCTTGAGAGAGTAGCTTTATGCAGAATTTCTATTTGGGAAAATCTCCAAATATTTGTCATAGAGGACATCATAAAGAAGAACTGATGTAGAGCCAGTAGCTATGGAAAATAAGGTGAACGAAAAGCTGGGAATATAAATACACTAAGTAAATACACCTGAAAATAGAAACTGTTAGCTGTTATATATGTATTTTGCTGTTTAGAAACTTACACAAAAAATATATGAAAACCCATGTTTACATATGTATATAAATACACACACATCCCATACATATACATATTCTGCTACATAAATTGTTTGCCCCCCAAGAAGTAGTGTGTTCACAGGAGATAAAAATAAGTTAGATTCCTAGTACTTTATCTCAATGTTTGCAGGTATTCCCAGTAGAAAAAAGAGAGAGGCTTAGATAACACAGTGAAAACAGGTAAATTTGTCTTGTAGAATTCTGTTTTCAGAGCGACTGCTTAATGCATCCAAAACCATACATGAACCAATTTTTTTTTGCTATCATATCTATTATATTTCTGTCATTCTAGATTGCAATACTACTCATAAAGACTGTTGGGATTGTCGTAGTCGATATAAAAACTTGCTTTGCTGTTTCTTTACAATTTTCTTATATTTGCAGCATCAAATTGGGGATAAGTGAGCTGAAATTTATTTCCTCTCACACTGAAGGTAAGGACACCTAGAAGAGTATCAACTGTCAGACTGTGTCATCTGGAACCTCTCAGTGATTCACTGTTATGCCCCTTCCAAGTAGAGCCAGATAAGGAAAAAGGTGGCTTATTCCACCTGGTATAAGCATCGTTAATGAGAGCTGTTTACATGGACAGCCTGAGAAGTACTGAACGTTGGAACGCTCTGGTTCAATATCTGCACTCCAGGCCAATGGGAATGCGAGGATTTTGTCCTTCATGTGTGGCTTTCTTTCCCCAGAAAGAAGTGCTTGTGGAAGCTGAGAAATTTAGTGGCTCTTTGCCCCTGTCAGCAGGAGTTACGCAGAGGTCCAGCAAGCAGCTTTCTGAGGCAATATTCCTGGTGTTCACATTCATTTAATCCTTCATGTGTTTACTCTGCCCTCTCACAGCCATGGTTTCTGTTCTGGGAATCATCCTGATGATTCTTTTCCTCTTCCGGTGCAGTTCCATTGGTTTCGACGATAAATAATGAAAATTTATAGCAATTCAAAAGAATTCTCACCAGCAGCTTCTACAACTAATGCACTGTGCCTGGAGAGAACTTTTGTAATATGTATTAATATGATACATGACTAAGCTTGCCTTTTTTACACATGAAGATACTTGATCAGCAGATATTACGTACAGTTAGATGAATCCACTATAAAAGAACTTTTTCAAAAGAAACGTGAAAGTCTTGAGATCATGAATATTAGCTATTTTCAGTGGCACCTATGGCAAGCCGACCTCATAGGATTAAATGCTACTTTTTTCTCCTATGCGACTCCATGAATCAAAAGCACTGGAGCTGTGATGTTCCCTAACGTATGATCCAGCTGAAAAGTAATTACACCACAGAGCAATGACATATTATGGAGGTGTGGTATCATATATCAAGGAATAGTATAGATATGTTCAAACAAATAACTTGCTGAGTTATTTTGTGTCCTGCAGCACTTGATCTCCATTGAAGAATCCTATCAATATTATAAATTGATCTAGATGGTACTCACAGCTCATACTGTGTTGAACAATGTTGTGTTTTATAGTATAGACACATTATTATATCAGACACAATTTCAATGACAACTTTCAAAAATAGAATTAAGAGCACGAATAAAAGTTAAATTCAGTAGAGAATTGAGCACCTCCAGAAGTTTCTTCACCCTGTTCAAAAGCAGGAGACTAAGATAGGTGTGATGAATTGCCTTCTGTCTCTTTCTTTTCAGAGCAGATGACTAGTTCAAAGTATGTGCCTGACTTATGCATAAACAGAGATGCATTAAATTGATTTCAGGTACAGCTTAGGGTTTTCCTATTAGAATTCTCCACAACAGCTAAGCTTCATCTTCTAGAGCTATTGGGAAGGGATTCAGTCTTGACTGCATCGAACTTACGTGTTATCAGAATCTGCAAACTAGACAACCCTTTTCTCATTTTGACTGATGGGCTCCTGAGGGTTGAATTGGAGAGAAAGTACTGTGTGAATGGTACTGAAAGACTCACTTAGGATGCTACAGGCAACTGCTTTTGAGACTCTGAAACCCTTATCCACCCTAAGTAGGTATTGCAGTTCAATAGGGACCTCTTTGAAAATCAGACTGAACTAGCTTTCATGTTCAAGCATTTATATGGCCTGGTAAGGTAGATATGGAGTAATAGAATTTTCTGTCCAAAACCATCCCCAATCCAGAAAAATGTGTGGGGAAATTTCCACCATTTCTTCATTTTCAATATCAGCTAAAGAGAACTTTGTACATGATGTATTAGGAAACCCATGAGCACTGGTAAGTAACAAAAATTCTCTCTGAAACTAGTCTGTTGCCTCTTAGGCTATGAGAAGTTTGGGGTAGAGGACAGAGGAAATGCCTTGAAGACTTTTTCATTTGCTCAGTTCTTAAGAGTCTGGAACTCTGAAAACCATCGTAAGATTCTTCTTATTATAGATACTGTGCTGTAATTTTATCTACCTTGCAATACCTCAAAGACTACTGCTTCATCTTACACCCACACATACAAAGACACCTACCATATACACAAATGCATCTAAAAAAAATCTACCCTAGAGTCCTTTTATGGAAACCGAAAAGAATGGACACAATTTCTCTCTCACAGTCTTTATATATAAACTTTAGAGTGGGATAAATGACACCTACACAATACTTATGTTGTCTGTAACAGGAGTCTGTTTCATTAGACACCACTGCAGGTTGTCTGCTGTAGGAAGCCAGCTTATAATTCTTTTATCTTTCTGCTTTTCAGTTATTTTTTTCGTACTTGAAGATTCTAAACTGACATTTTGTCCTTTCACTAAATTGCTTTAAACTGCCATGGGCATCCCTGGCACAAACACATTGTTAGAAGAAGAGTTTAATACTAAAGGATTGAGTTAATGTTTAGTTGCAAGCATGTGTAGTATAAGCTAGTATAAGTAGCCACTGTATAAGCTTTTCCCTTTGATAAAAGTATCATAAGGAAAACTTGACGCTACTGATTCACGCATTCATCAAGGACAAAGTGTACCAGCAGCAGGTTTGCTGATGGTACAAAGCTGGGAAGGTGGCTGACATTACAGAGGACTGTGCTGCCATCCAGTGAGTCCTGGACAGGCTGGAGATTTGGGCAAATAGGAACATAATGAGTTTCAAGAAGGGCAAGTGTGAAGCGCTACATCTGGGGAGAAGCAACCCTATGCATCAGTAACAGTTTGAGACTGACCTGCTTGACATCAGCTCTGCGGAAAATGAGCTAGGGTTGCTGGTGGACTAGAGGCTGACTATGAGGCAGCAATGTGTCCTTGTGGCCAAGAAGGCAAATGGTGTCTTGGAGTGCATTAAGAAAATTACGGTCAGTTGGTCAAAGGTTTTCCTCCTCCTCTACTCTTCCTTGTTTAGGCCACATCCAGCATACTGTGTCTGGGCTCCTCAGCTGTGGGATCCCCAGTTCAAGGAGAGGGAGCTATTGAGTAGAATCCAGCACAGAGCCATTTGAATGATCAAAGGGGCTGGAAAATCTTCCTAATGAGTCTGGGCTGAGGGAGCTGGGTCTGTTTAGCCTGGGCAGGAGAAGACTGAGGGAAGATCTAATAAATGCTTATAAGTATCTAAAGACCGTAAAACATTCAATTTGAATGTAAGAAAAGCTTTTTTACAGTGAGGATATCAGAGCATTGGAACAGGCTGCAAAGAGGGTTTGTGGAGTCACAGTCTCTGGAGATACTCAAAACTCCCTTACCCATGTTCCTGTGTGATCTGTTCTAGATGATTCTGCTCTTATAGAAGAGTTTGACTAGATGTTTGTTCCCACAAACCTACTGCAGTGTTGCATTGTGATCCTAATGATGAATATTTTCCTAAATTTCCAATCTGAACCATCTAAACCACAGTTTGTTCTCATTTGTTTTTACCATTGTTTATTTAATGAGCAGAGATTGACTCTTCTGCCTGTTACTGTCTTCCAAGTAACTGAAGTGCCCCTTCTTCTATGCTTCTGAATCTCTCCCAGCTTGCAAGATCATCTTAAAGCCTGTGTTGCAGGTGCTTAGAACTTCTAGAAAACAATATGGATGTGTTCCTGTGTGACTTGGTCTG
>JAOXOE010029275.1:0-14719 GCA_028565055.1 Phoeniculus purpureus
AATGGGTTGCCCAGGGAGGTGGTTGAGGCCCCATCCCTGGAGGTGTTTAAGGCTGGGCTGGATGAGGCTCTGGCCAGTCTGGGGTGTCCCTGCCCATGGGAAGGGGGTTGGAACTGGATGATCCTGTGGTCCCTTCCAGCCCTGACTGATTCTATGATCTACAGTGACTTTCGTCTTAAAGCCTGTGTCGCAGGTTCTTAGAACTTCTAGAAAACAATATGGCTGTATTCCTGTGTGACTTGGTCTGGGTGATCCTGCTGTGGCAGGGGGATTGGACTAGATGATCTTTTGATGTCCCTTCCAATCCCTAATGATTCTATGATTGTAGACTCATGGAACCATTATGTCACTGCATTTCAAGTAGAAGTAAGTACCTGTGGCTTTTTATTTGTCTCTGGATCAGCAATTCCCACAACAGCACTAGTGTGGCCAGTAGGATCGAGGAGGTGACCCTGCCCCTATACTCAGACCTGGTGAGGCCACACCTCAAGTACTGGGGACTAGTTAGGGGTCTGGAGAACAGGTCTGATAGGGAGAGGCTGAGGAAGCTGGGACTGTTCAGCCTGGAGAAGAAGAGGCTGAAGGGAGACCTCACTGGTCTCTATAACAACCTGAAGAGAGGTTACAGTGAGGTGGATGTTGGCCTCTTCTTCCTAGGGACCAGCAATAGAGCAAGAGGAAGTGGGGTCAAGCTGTGCTAGGGAAGGGTCAGACTGGATCTTAGGAGAAAATTCTTCCCAGAAAGAGTGGGGAGGCCTTGGAACAGGCTGCTGAGGGAGGAGGTGGAGGCACCATCCCTGGAGGGGTTTAACAAACAGGCAGACAGGGTATTTCATTCAGCAGGTGGTTTAGTGGTTGGGGGTTGTAGGTTGTTGGACTTGATAGTCTTGAATGTCTTTTCTAACCTTGATTCTATGATTCTATTATGAGATTTTAAAGACTTTACCCGATATTAGGGTAAATTAGAATGCCATGGCACCAATTCTGCCTGCTCACAGCTCCTTATGAGACAGTTTTCCCCAGGGTAGAATCTTCTGCTGCAGTTAACTCTTTCTGAAACACACTGACTGCTGTTTCTTAAATGTGAGAGGTCATAATGAGCATTGCCTTAACGTATAGCAAAATGGCAGCAGCATCTTGGGAAGAAGCCTGCCTTATTAGAAGTGCTGGAACTTTCGTTGTGTCTGGACACGACAAGTGTAAAGCTGACCATTTCCAAATCATTTGTCCTTTGCTTTGATGTTTTTATTAATTAATAATGCTTCCAGGGCTCATCGGAAGCTTATTGATGTGCGTTCTTATTCTCTGCATCAATTAAAAAACCAGATCGCACACACGCACCCCCCAGTGCAAAGAATAAGTTAAGATGAATGTTTGGCACTGCAGAAAAACTGAAGTGTTGGAGGTGCATTTCGTACTCATGATGTCTGCTGTGGCAATAGAGTTGAACTGCTGGACTTCTCTTCCTCCTGAAAACACTCATTGAATTTTCAACAAGACCTTCCCGAGTAAAAGCTGGGGCTGCACAGTGAGACTTTTTTTGGTTGTTTTAAGTAGTTCTGCTTAATGACATGTATAGAAATCTTCTATTGTTCTGTCAAAATAGAACTAACGTGCTTCCTCTGTTTCCTGCTGTGATCAACCGATCTGGCAATTTAAACCTAAATGTGCCCTAATCGTGAGCATTGTGAGGATTAGAAGAAATCATAAGGAAAACACCCACATTTGCATTTAATAGATGGCCCTTTGAGCTTGTTTTCAATTTTCTCACTGAAAACAAAAACAAATGTTCTGAAAATAATATCAAATCAGTAACAGTGCATCAATTAAACTGCAAGATTCAACAAGGCTTATTTTAATGGGTCATTAAACCTGGGGTGGATCATGGAGCACCAAGGCAAAAGATGGACCACAAAACGTATTAATGATTCATTTAAACATGCCGTGGAAATAAATGGTCGTTCTATAACTAAGTGGCCTAATTGTTTGATGATATTTAGTGGTGTATTAAAGGAGGAAAACTACAAACAGCAAGTTAAAACTGGGTCCAGCCTGTGAAAACCAAGCAAATATGTTTATTTTAAGCACCTTAGATGCATAATATGTACGATTTCCCCAGTAATATTTCTCCATGATTGAGGGAAGCAAATGTGTTGAGCAAATAATTTTCAAAAGCAGTAGTTTGATTCAATGCCTGACAGTGTGGCCTTTTCAAAGCATCTCAGGTCTGAAGAGACCAGATTAGATGTTGAGGTTATGAACTTCATGAATAAGCAAAGGCATATGACTCCTGTGCTGGTTTTCATACAGTTGTGAAGAACTTTTTCCATGGATCTGCTCCTTAGACTCGGTAACATCTCCCTGACAACGAAAGGCTGAGGGAGGTGGGTCTCTTAAGCTTGGAAAAAAAAAGAGACTAAGGGTTGACCTCATTAAATATGGAAAGGGCAGATATGGGAAGACACCAAGCTTTCTCCTCTTTTAGGCAAAAGAGAAAGCAAATGCAGGGTTAAACATCTCAGCTAAAGAGTGCACCTAGGTGAAGATACTGAACCAAGTGTCATGATAACCAGATAAAGGAGAAGGCAATAAGATAGCAAGTTGAGAAAGTTAGAAGAAAGCCCGAAAAAGCTCTGAATTTTTACTAATAGTTTACTAAACTACTAACAAACACTAACCAAAAATAGCTTGTGGAAATTTACTGGGTTGCACAGAAGACCCTATAAAAGGGAATACGCTGTAAAAATAAAGTGCCTTCAGATCACCACTGTCTGGATGTCTTTTTCAGTGTGCAGCAAATGGTGCCTAAATGGGGACTGGAACTTCAAGAACTCTTGGACTAAGGAAGACGCTGCTGGAACAGCGTGGCTTGGAGAAAAAGCTGCAAATTGCTCAACGCCGGCCATGTAGCCCCATTGAACTACTAAAACTGGCAGGGTGGTGCTGAAGAAGCCCGTGCACAGCCTAATCACCACAGGGATGGTGAGTGATTGGGCAGATTAGTAATGCTTCTTCCCGAGAAGAACAAACTGTGTTAGAATTATTAGTCAAAAAATTATTAGCTAAGCAGCAACGTTCGTATAAAGACTCTGACTTGTGGCTGGTGCTGCGTTGGGTACCGAGACATGATCATCAGATCAGTTCTAACAGTATTTTGGATCTGGCAACTTGGGATGAAGCCAGAGTCTGTTTATGGGGTCAGGCTACTAAGGGAGGTGCTATGGCAAAAAATCTCCCAGCTATTTGGAGAACAATTCATGAGGCACGGAAAGCACATGTCAACAGTGAAGGAATTGTCCAGTGCCTCATTAAGTGACTCCTCAGTGGGTGAAAGGAGTGGAAGTGACAGCAAAGGAAAAGGAGAACGTGACACCTCCTTAGAATTTTTGGCTTCTTTAAGTGCTCTGGTTAATTGGGATACTGAGGATCCATTTGATCCAGGGGAGTAGACTTCTAGAAAGAATTAGATTTATGTTCCCCTGACTTGCACAGAGCTCATGGGAAAGTTAACAAAGAAGCAAAACATCATGATCCGTGGGCAGAAGTGCATAAGGAGGAGGAAAAAGTTGGTGATATAGATGTTTTACAGGGATTCATGGTTATTTATGAGTCGCAGAAAGAAGTGTGGTGGCAAGCTATACCATGTACGTTGGTAAAAGATTTCTGTTGAACAGTGAAAGAGAACGGTTTGAGAATTGCTTCTACCCAGACTTTTTTGCTTACTATTGCCGAGATTTATGTGCTAACTCCTCAACATTTAAGAGCTACATGTTATCTTATTGCAAACTTCAAACTCGTTGTTCAGAAGTGGGTGCACAAGGCAGCGCGGAGCTGCCCAGAACCATGGAAGTGAGTGCAGAGGTGGTCCTGGCTCAGGTTGGAGGTGCATGTAAGGCTTGGGTGAACACGGTGCAGGGTGCTGGTGGAGAGAATGGCAGCAGTGAAAGTGGAGTGGATCCTGCTGTGGCAGAGGGCTTGGACTGGATGATCTTTTGAGGTCTCTTCCAACCCCTAGCATTCTGTGATTCCGTGAACTTTCCAGGTAACAGCTCCTGGACAGAATGCAATGTCTACTCAGTCACCTTATTTTGGAAGTTTCAAAAAGTTCAGGATTCTTTGGAAACACCTGTACTGGGTGTCCTGGAATGGCTCTTGACATGATGGTGTTCTTATATAAGGTCAAGGGTAGTGTCACAAGACAGCAGCTCATTCTCTCTTCCAATGTGGAGGGTTACTACTGACTTGTAGTGTAGATAAAAATACTTCTTGGCATAACATATAGACCAGTCCTTCATCTTTTAAGCTCCAGGACTGAAGGAGTTGTGCCAAAAAACCTAAGGTACCCTTGAAGAAGGATCAGTGGCCTCAGTGTTTTCAGAAGATATTCTTTGCTCATTACTGTGTGACAAATAGAGATCCTAAATCTACCTGATAGTGGGGATTGGGCACATCCTGGCACCACACTGGTGTTTCCATGTAATGGGTGCTAACAAGAACCACAATCATGCTGACCTACAGGAAAATCTCACTTCGCTATGGACCTGGATATTTCCAAACATCCTTTGGCTGTTTTCCCTAACGAGGAAACTAAACACCCTTTTGGATATGAAGAAAAGACCAAATCAGCAAAGCTTCTGAGCACGTTCTGAAGCCCCTGTTCAGCAAGAGCCATTTTCCTAAAGCATCCAGGAGGACATCTGGTGTAAATCCAGTACATCTGGTATAAATCCAGTCATTAACCATAATGAGCTTTGGGTCAAGCTTGAAACACTTGAACACAACTTAACGTGTGCTGCAGCACTGCTTTTGAGCTGTGCTTTGTGCTGCTACTGCTAGATTGCTCATTTGGGAGTTTTGCTGGTATTGAGTGCCTGCTCAATGGGAGACTCTTCCCATTAAAACAATGAATGAAGGAGATGCCTGGAAAAATGCAAATTCTTCCTTCTCAGTTCACATCAAGTGCAAGAGGAACTTAAGAAGCAAGTAATCCCTGTTTGTAGGGTAGGGAACTCTAGTTCTTCAGGAGATTTGGCATCATTTGTCTTTTACAAAAGCCATTGAAACAGTTGAAAACCCAACTCCTAGGTGGGGAAATGGGAAGCAAAACTTCTGCCCTCAGTTGATGAGTTATCTGAGCTTCAAGTGCCCAAGACTAACCCCAAACTCCAATATGTGTAATTGAGTGAACAGGGGTACCTGAGTCGTTCTTCTTTTGAAAGGACTTGGAATAAACGTTCTCATTTTATTTGGCTGCATCAATTGAGAGCAAATGGATTGCAGTGAAATTTAACACTGCAGCAATTTCCTGCGTAGCACCATTCCCGACACACTGGGAATCAACAGCATATAATGGGCATTATACCCGTGTCTCCCAAGAAACCATTTGCACTCTACAGTTGGTCTATCATTTATATGGATCAAGACAGTAAAAAAGAGAAAGTAAAAAACCCCCACGTTGAAAGCCAAGTGGGCTGCATGTAATTTATTCTCGAAGGCTTTAATGTATTACTGATCTTAGCATATGGTAAAGTGTGCAGCTTCATTCATTTTAGCAGGGCTGCCTCTGGTAAGGCTTTTTCACCCTCTCTTTAAACAGTGTGAGCTCTTAAGCCTACACCTACTGAACAGCTCTAATGGGAAGGTATAAAAAGAGCTGTTTAATGGGTGGTACTTACTGCACATGCTTCAGCTCCTCTGGAGCACAAAGAAATGTGTGAATTGGGGGTTTGTAAAAGCAAATGTCAAAACTTTATTTTCAAGTCTATGGACAGCACCAAAAAGAATAAAAGGTGCTGGTGCCTGGACTATAGAGTGATGGTGAGACAGGCTTTTGTTTGGTCACCTTAGAAATGTCAGACCCTAACGGAAAGGATCTCTGTGTACTCAGTCCCAGTTTCCTTTTGCAAGACCATAAATTCTCCAGCATATTTTTGTTAAGGCACAACTCCCTTCTTTTTCTTTGTTTTTGTATAGCTGGCCTTAATTTTGCTTTCCCCTCCCACTAGCAAGTGTAATCACTAGCAAGTTCATTCTTAGTCTTCTAGAAAGCTGTCTCATCACTTTAGAAAATAGCTCTTCTCAGTGTCATCCAATGATAGGACAAGGGGCAGCTGGTGTTAGCTGGAACATAGAAGGTTTCACATAAATATGAGAAGAAACTTCTTCACAGTGAGGATGACAGAGCACTGGAATGGGCTGCCCATGAAGGTAGTGAAGTCTCCTTCTCTGGAGACTCTTAAAACCTGCCTGGATATGTTCCTGTGTGACTTGATCTAGGGGATCCTGCTCTGGCAGGGGGTTCGGACTAGATGATCTTTCAAGGTCCCTTTCCATCCCTAATGTTCTGTGATCCTGTGATAAAGGGTTCCTCAGGTGGCCAGGAAAGAATGAAGTCAGAAAGTAGCTCTAAGTTGAGTGTGGGTGATGTGTTTTTCATAAAACAGTGACAACTTTGTTGGGTCCAAGTGTCTGTACAGTTTTCTTTTATCAGTAGACTTGGCAGAGCTGGGTTACCAGTGGGACTTTGTGGGTCTAGATGTCTTTACCAACCTAAACAATTATGTGATTAAATGATTTGATGACCTGAGAAATGCCACAGCCTGTTTCTCTAACTCAACGTCCACCCATATTCCTTTCTTCTGAAACCGGTAAAAACGTCTTCAGCCAGGTAATGGGATAAAGTACATGGACTGTACTTTTATTCTTAAATTTGAGAAGAATGAATTCATTTTTATTCTTGTTCATCATTCTCTTTTCTTAGGGCATACAGCTCTCTGCTCCTCTGAATCCAGGGCTGGATAAAGCACAGTACTAGTGGTGAACCTGCCACCCCCCAGTGTGCTGCTAGGCACGTGCTGGGCAACAGCCCTAGAGAAATATGATTTTGTACATCCTACCACCACTACTCCAACCCAATGTTTGCTTCTAGCATGTCTGAACATTCTTTTTAGCTTTTAGGTGAGCATTTCAGCCTAAAGTTATTCAAATGGTCCATTATTTAGTGGTTTTTTTACAATTGAAGATGTCAAAAATACAGGAGATGGTGGTCTAGGTATCATCTTGTCATCTCACATATGAACTCGTGCTTGCTTATACCCTGAGACCTCATGTATAAGACACATCACTTAGCAAAGGTGATGTAATGTTAGAAGTTTTGGAAAACTGGAAGTTTTAACAGGTTTTTTAATCTGCTTCTTGAGTTCCTTGAGCCAGATAACCCTGTGAGGGTTTTTGAATCTCAGACAGCTGCTGGTGTTATAAGTACTTCTTAATTGCGTATTTTGGAGAGGCTATAATGGCCCAGTGATTTCCTGGATTTGCAGGCCAGAAGGCATCACTATGATCATCTACTCTGACCTCCTCCTGAGATGCAGGAATCACTGGGTGAAATACCATTAAACGGATTAAGTAGTAAGTGTAAAATTAGAAAGATAATAAAATCTAATATTTCTTCTTGGTGCTGGTCCAGGATTTAAGGTAGTGAGGTAGTGAAGTGCAAGTACACCTGATTGCCATGTTTTCTCCCCATACTGTGTAGCAGAAAAGGCACCTCTCTTACCGTTTAGTATGTGTTGGCTTTCATCTTTCTTCCTTGTCAGAGTCTACTTTAATAGGGTGTTATCTTGCTGGTGAATGTCAGCTGTCCATGCAGATGGAACAACTCTCCTATAGCATCCCTGTCATGGCCCTGCTTATTTGTTTAAAGGTGGTTTAGGTGTGGTCTTGGGGGATATGGTTTAGGGGTGAACTTTGTAAAGTAGGGTTGATGGTTGAGCTTGATAGTCCCCAGGGTCCTTTCCATAGAATCACTGGGGATTGGAAGGGACCTCGAAAGATCATCTAGTCCAAACCCCCTGCCAGAGCAGGATCACCTAGACCAAGTCACACAGGAACATATCCACGTGGATTTTAAATGTCTCCAGGGAAGGAGACTCCACAACCCACCCTGGGCAGCCTGTTCCAATGCTCCATCACCCTCACTGTGAAGAAATAATGAGTCTATGATTCTGTACCCTGAGACCTTGTAGGTAGGTGACACATTGCTTAGCAAAGAAGACTTGTGTGATGTCTTCAGGATTCAGGAGTAGGTCTGGTGTCAGCTTGTGTCAAACTGAATACACCCAGAAACTCCACTGGAGAGTCAGGATCGCTTGTACATTGCCCAAAGCCAAAAGTAGTGCTGGTGGCATCTTGTCACATGTCATGGTAACATTCCCCTCTCCTATTTTTTTCACCTCTCTGGGTTTTTGCAAATGCTGCTTGCTCAGGAAAGGATCAGACACCACCATTTTCCCCATTACCTTTATCTCTGTGTTTCAGCAGTGCGATGGGTTATGCACAGCACCTCCTGTGCAGCTGTCAGGCTGGTTGCTTTAAAGGAAAAGGCATCAATCCTGTACTGCAACAGTCACACTAATGAGGTAAAAGTACCTCTCAGACTGAACAGTCTGAATTCCAGTAAAGGTGAAGTCAATACCACGGCAACTTGAAGTGTAGTATTTGCTTTTCCTGCCATTGATTGTGTTTCCTGTTCCTCCTGGTTTAACATGGGTGATTTACAGTCAATAGCAAGTGTGTGTAAAAGGATGCCTCGTAATTCAGCAAGGACATCCTTCATGGGAGCCCTGACATGGTGGGTTCTGTCTATTCCTCTGAAACAATCTTGGAGAAATAAGATACCTTGTGTTATCACTTTGAGGACTCAAAGCCTAGATACAGAATCTGCTTCTTGCTAGTGCTGTAGCTGCAGGAGGCTGCCATCAGAAGTGTAAAGTCTCCATGTTTCTGTGCTGGATCCAGTGCATCCTGTGTGAAATTTCCCCAGACAACCCTGCCCAACCGCTGCATAAGCCATAAGATTTTCAGTCTTGTTTTGATCCTCTGCAGAGGAGAAGGGTGTTTGGAGCACAGGAC
Organism: Phoeniculus purpureus; assembly: GCA_028565055.1. Classification (NCBI taxonomy): domain Eukaryota; kingdom Metazoa; phylum Chordata; class Aves; order Bucerotiformes; family Phoeniculidae; genus Phoeniculus; species Phoeniculus purpureus. The sequence continues at coordinate 8,914 of JAOXOE010029275.1, forward strand.
ATTTCCCTGGTGAGTAAAAAGCGTGCTGTGGCATTTGTGGCTTAAATGAAGGCTGGTTTGTGCTTAATCGAGTGGTAAAAACTAAAGCAAAATACATCTCAGTTGATTTAATTCTCATTCTCGTCTCTGAAAGCCAGAGCTGTCTTGCTGAGTAAGAAAGAAGCTGAAGTGGAAAACTTGATGTCTGTGCTGCAAAGGGTAAAAAAAAGCAATTAAAAAATACCAGGGACAGTGACTGTGGACAAATAGTTTGTTAATAAAATGCCTTGGTATGTGGATAAAGGAGAGTTTGGTTTAGCCCTGGCTGATCACCTGCACTGGCTTTTCCTCAAGTGGCCATTTCTGAGGTACTCATGGGATTTACGAGTTGCTTGGAGTTGTCTGGTGTAAGAAGTTTCTATCAGCAACACCAGTATTGTGCGTATACGTACCCATAGATGCAAAACATGCTGGAATTACAAGTGCTCATTTGAATAATCAGGTTGGGTAATGCAAAAGGGGTTACCAATAAACAGGCTGGAAGAGTAAACAAGATTAGAGCTAAGTGCTTGCAGGGACTAGCCAAAGGCTAATTGCAAAGGGATGGGTGAGGTAAGCCCATCAATTAGAAGAGGTGAGAATGGAATGTGGAGAGGTCAGGTAGTCAGAAGGTCAGGTGAAACAGGCAATGAAGGAAATGAGAGGACAGCAAAGATGGGAGGGGTGTTTCTTTAGGTCAAAATTTCACAGAAACATAATGATTAACTTGTGGCTAGAGTAAAGAGCATCTCATAGGAGATTACATGAAAGTAGATAAAATGCCATATGGGATAAGAGTTAAGAAGAAGAGACACTTCACTGTACAGTCTTATATGGAAAGCTTTGGCTTTTTTCTTTTAACACTAGTGTCTGCACATAACAGCTAACGTCCTGCTCTTAGTGCCTTATTCCTGAGATGGATGGGGATTGGTGAATGAATGGAAGATATCTTGAAAGCTGGAATGGGAGAAATTAAGTCCTAGCAACCCACAACAGTTGTAACAGAGAAGTGTCCAAGAGTCCTGGGGATCCTGCTTCTGTCTTCTTCTGCCTTTGGGTCACATCTCCAAAGGGCCTTGTTCACTATGGAGGAGCAGGATGACTGTATGGTTTGTGTCTGCTGAAGAAGTATGGAGCAGCCCTTTAGAGGTAACTCAGAACAAAAATAATCCAGAAGTAGAATTGCAATTCTCACCTTTAAATCTCCAGCAATCTCACCTCCTATTGCCCTGCTTTTTGTTTTTTCCTTTCTCTTCTCTTCTGCTCTTCTCCACTGCACTTTGGGCCATACAGCCTGAATCTGAACAGATGTTAGAGTGATGTATGGTGTGCAAACAGACGTTTCTCTGCTGACTTTGGGCTATATGTAGTGAATACATTAGAGTGAAGAGCTCCAGATTTAGAAGTGGACAGGCAGGCACACAGAAACTATTGTTGACTGCGCAAGAAGCAAAGCCTATTGATTAGCTGCTACTTGTCCCGTAATAAAACTCCCATTATTAATTATGATGGACAGGTCTACATATGCCCAGGTAGCAAGTTGCCTCTTATTATTTTTCTTCCCTCAGTTTATTGCTGAGACACAGTAGATTGTAAAGTCACCTTTACATTGGGAGAGAGAAAAGAACCTAGCAGTCCTGAATTACTATTTCAGACTAAAGGAGACATCTAATTGTCATCCCAGCTTCTACTGCAAGACATTTTTGCTAATGTTTGTGAGCCACTCCATGCAGAAATCACTGATTTTATAACCTCTCTAATACAGGGGAGCAGTAATCTCTTTCTCAATATAAGGTCAAGTTGCACCCATCTAATCTTGTGCGTTCCTTTGTTACAGTTTCTGTGCTAGAAATTGTAAAAGGAAGGGCTTTTATAAAAGATTCATTTATTGAGAGAAGATTGGTTGGTTGTCATTATTGTCAGCACCACGGATAGGGAACATGTTTTCTGAAGCCATTGGTTACAGCTACTCCTTTCTCAGTGGCACACACAGCAACATTGTGTTTTACACAATGTGGAAACGATAATGTGTCTTTAATCTTTACCTCCTCACAGTTACTCTTTGTGCTTGGTCTCTGTCGAAATAAACCTCCAAGCTTCAGCTGCTTTTCTCTACGTTGCATCATGTCGCTGAAGCAGGGCTTTGCAAATAGAGGGAGTAAAATCTGTCCAGTTCTGGGCCCCTCAGTTCAAGGAGGACACTGAACTACTTGAGACAGTCCAGTGCAGAGCCTCAAAGATGATGAAGGAAGTGGAACATCTCCCTGAGGAGGAAACACTGATGGAGCTGGATCTCTTTAGCTTGGAAAAAAAGAGACTAGGGGGTGAGTCCATTAATATTTATAAATATGGAAAGGGCCGGTGTCAGGAGGATGGAGCCAGGCTCTGCTCAGTGTTATGCAATGATAAGACGAAGGGCAGTGGGTGTCAGCTGGAACATAGAAGGTTCCGCATAAAGATGAGAAGAAACTTCTTCATGGTGAGGGTGAAGGAGCACTGGAATGGGCTGCCCAGGGGTGTTGTGGAGTGTCCTTCTCTGGAGATGTTTAAAACCTGTCTGGACATGGTTCCTGTGTGACTTGGTCTAGGTGATCCTGCTGTGGCGGCAGGACTGGACTGGGTGATCTTTCAAGGTCCCTAACAGCCTGTGATTCAGTGAAAATAAAGCATTGAGGGGGAAGAAATGATTGTTTCTATGCAAAGTGGATAAGCTCCAATACTCCTCAGTAAGGTGCTCACAAGCCTTTTTGGTCATGTATCATATTTACCAGAGCTTCCAAATTAATTCTTCTGTCCCCTGTGTCCTCAAACAGTGCCAAAGGAGCTGTTACTTCAGAAGGAGATTAAGCTACCTTTTGTACTCTGAGCTCTGGGTTCAGGATCCTTCTTGCTCTTCTGTTTGTTGTTCTCTTTCCTTCCTCTGTCCCCTCTTAAAAGAAGTGACACTGGCAAGACTAGTTTTCTCAAATTAATGAAATTCATTAATTTCTGGGAGAGTACAGAGGAATGGAGAAGCTGCAAAGGCATCCTCTTTGGCAAGGGAGTGGAGCAAAAGCACTGCTATTACTGGGCTTGTTGAAGCTCATAGCATAGTTTTTATTTTCTTTTGTGTTTGGGAGAAATCCTTAGCTGGAATAAATCTGCAGAGCTGCAGTGAGGGTAGTTATGTCAGCTTGGAGCAAGAGATTCTCTGCCTGTTGCACTGGTGTGATCTGCAGATCTGGTGGCTACTAATTCCTGCTGGCATTTTACAATGAACTTCTTCTTTAGTACAAATTTTAGCTCTCTGGAAGTAGAGACTAACCTTGTGCGCTGAGTTACAGTGCTGGCACATCACAGATCCCCTCGATGGTTTCTTGCAGAAGTGTAGGTTAGGCTGCCTAGCGAGGTGGTGGAGGCGCCATACCTGGAGCTGCCTAGCGAGGTGGTGGAGGTGCCATACCTGGAGCTGCCTAGCGAGGTGGTGGAGGTGCCATACCTGGAGCTGCCTAGTGAGGTGGTGAAGGTGCCATACCTGGAGCTGCCAGCGAGGTGGTGGAGGTGCCACACCTGGAGCTATTCAAGGTCAGGCTGGGTGGACAAACTGATTTTGTGAGTGATTGCCCTGCTTGGTGTAGGGGGATTGGACTAGATGACCTTTGGAGGTCCCTTCCAACCCAACACATTCTGTGGTTCTATGGTTTGTTGTGCCTTTCTATTTTAGCCTCCGAGTGTTGTTTATGGATAGAGGGGGAAAAAACCAGCTGTGGAGGCAACTGCAACAGGGTTACTTTATGTTCAGCGCTTAAATTCAGACTCAGAGGCTGAATTAAGCAAATAGTTAGAACTAGGCTTATTTTAAGGTGAACTATCAGTAGTTTGAAGTCAGGATGAGTGCTGTACACAGTGCAGCTGTGTGCTGTGGGAATGAATCTAGCCTGTGGTAGTATCACTTCGATTATCAGAGAATCATAGAATCACCTGGGTTGGAAGGGACCTCCAAAGATCATCTAGTCCAACCCCCCAGCAGTGAGCAGGGACAGGGACTAAGGCCTGGTACACTTCTGCTGACCCCGGTCATATCTGTTTGGGCAGGTTGTCTTCAGCTTCAGTGACCCAGGCTGAGTCTTCCATCCTCTGGACATTTCTTGTTCACCCTGTTTTCAGTTCAGATGGTGCTTTCTATGTGCTTCACATTAAGCTGGAAATGATGGAGCCCTAGATCTGAAGGACTAAGGGAAAGAAAGGTGAATACCTGCTGTAATATCCAGCTGTATTTTGGGGACAAAACTGTTTATCTTATTATTCTCTCAGATATTAGTTCTGGGCTAGGCAATCACATCACTGACAGGGTTCCCTGTGCACCTGACAGCTGTGGCAAGGCACATGCTGGAAAACGTGCTGCTGGTGGTGCTGAGGGGGGCTGTGGCAATTACACTGTTTATTTTTGGTGAAGAACAGAAACCTCTCAGCTTTTTGTTCTCACCCTAAGTAGATTGTGAGCCTCCAGTTGTGTATTTGCCTTACATCCCTTTCACCACGGTCCACCCTTGGTCACTGATTGAAGGGAAACAGTAGCTTCCATCTCCATTTCTGAGAGGGTTCTGCTCTGCTTCTCTCATGACGGGGAGGGTGTAAGGACCCAGAGGGCAACTGCAAGCAAGATTTTCTGGTGCATAACTGCTGTTTTGTAAGTGGTGGAGGTTTTCTGTTTGCAAGTGCACAGAGAGATTCTAGGACACGGTGAGATCAGTAGGATCCTTCTGTTACTGGTGTCAGCAAAGGAGTTTAAAGTTTATTTCCTAATAAAAGCATTTTCAATAGAGAAAGTGGATTTGTCTGTGTGTTTGAGAAATGTGCATAATACCGTCAGCGTACATGTAGTGACTCAAGTTATACATTAGAAATAGGACTCAGCTGCAAGGTCAAGAACTGGAGAACTGAGAAAATCTAAACTTACAGTTCTTTGTGCACTCTTAATTCTATGCGTGCTGGATTTTTTTCCAACACTTACCTTCCAGTGCTGAACTCTTATCTTGCTGCAAGCCAGGCATTTGGAAAAGAAGTTCAGATCAGGGAATTTGAAGAACAAGTCCTAATCCTGAAAGGACAGAATAACGACCACATGGCAGCCTAACAATCTGCCATTTCCTAAGCTTAAGAATGTGATTTGCAGTCTAAACATTTTAATGCAGTTTATGTCATTTCCCATTTGTTCTGTTCAAAGTAAAGAGAAAAACAATTCCCTTGTAAGTGATTTCAGCAGCTCTTGTAGGGCACATCATCAGAGGCTGAGAGCCTCCCCTCCAGCACTGCCACATCACCTCTGGCAGCAGCTAGCAGCATGAACGTGGCTGGTTGGTGGCTGCCTTGGAAACTGTGGGACAAGCCTACGCAAGATGAGGTTTCTCGTGGTGTTTGTAAGAAGGATCATTTTCTCCCCCTGGGGACAGGAGGGAGCAGTGAGTTCATTCAGTGCGTCAGGATGCTGTCACCGTGGCTTGCTGGGTAGGATGTTTTGAGTCCCTCTCTTACAAGGACAGTCTGAGAGAGTTGAGGTTGTTCAGCCTGGAGAGAAGAAAGCTCTGAGGGGACCTTATCACATCTTTCCAGTCCCTGAAAGGGGTCTGTCAGAAGGCTGGGGAAGACTGTTCACAAGGGAACGAATGCTAGGGCAAGGGGCCATGGTTTGAAGCTAGAAAAGGGCAGATTTAGGTTGGACATGAGGAAAAAGGGTCATTGGCCACTGGAATGGCCTGCCCAGGGAGGTGGTGGAGTCACCGTCCCTGGAGCTGTTCAAGGCAGGATT
>JAOXOE010029276.1:0-14718 GCA_028565055.1 Phoeniculus purpureus
CACTGAGCAGAGCCTGGCTCCATCCTCCTGACACCCAACCTTCACATATTTATTGACATTAATGAGGTCACCCCTCAATCTCCTCCAAGCTCGAAAGGCCCAGCTCCCTCAGCCTTTCCTCATAAGGGAGGTGTTCTACTTCCTTCATCATCCTCATTGCTCTACACTGGACTCCATGCAGCAGAATATATATATACACATATAATTTAAAAATATATATGCACACACACACATGCATTAAAACACTATAAGCTATATTAACAGAGTGTTAATATATAATAAACATCTAGATATTCCAAGAACCATGACTGCTGCTTCTACATCTGCTGCAAGGTCTCAAAAATCTCAGTCCCGCAAGCAAAGGGCTTGTTGGTTTCTGAGTGTTACCAATATCAACATGTTTCTGTTATCACTAATATAAATCATCAAGGCTTGTTTTGGCTTCACAGGTGATTCGCCTGCAGCTCGTTAAATCATTTAGAATAATCAGTCACGTATAAAGTCCTAGCAATTTTGAGGCTGTGCTACAATCAGAGCGCATTTGGAAGGCCACGCAATCCCACCGTACAAATCAGCAGCCCGTCAGTGCCCCTAATGTTGTCAGGCACTTATTTTTCAGTAAGTGTCATCTCGCGCTGCTCTCAACGCTTTGGGAAATTGAGAGCATCGTCTGCCTCTGGTGGCTGCCTCTATTCAGCAGTTCTCAATCTCATGTGGCAGTTGAGCTGTTGCCACTGATGCAGCAGTCCCATTCAATTCGGTAAATGGGGATCCAGCTAGGCATTAGAGAGAGAAGAACTAGGGATGAATACATTTGGAAACGTGGGAACTCTGCTCAGTGTCTGTTTGACTTCAAGGGAATGAGAGACTTCCATATGGTTTTCGGTCTATTGAGATTTCAATGGGTTGATCATCACTGCGCTGCCTAGGAGACTGAGGGATGGGCGCTCCACTTCCTTCAACATCCTCGTTCCTCTATGCTAGATTCCCTCCAGCACCTCCATGTCCTTACATGTTGTTAACCAGGAGGAGTCATGTCAAGAGGATGTAGGCAGCGGAGGAGAAAGGGCAGCTTCTTTCATTAAGCGAGTAAATAGGACAATATATAAATATGTGAGGGGTGGGTGTCAGGAGGATGGAGCCAGGCTCTTCTCAATGTCATCCAATGATAGGACAAGGGTCAATGAGTGTGAGCTGGAACAGAGGAGGTTCCATATAAATATCAGAAGGAACTTCATCCCAGTGAGGGTGACAGAGCACTGGAAGGGGCTGCCCAGGGTGGGTTGTAGAGTCTCCTTCTCTGGAGACATTCAAAACCCACCTGGATACGTTCCTGTGCTACTTGGTCTAGGTGATCCTGCTGTGGCAGGGGGATTGGACTAGATGATCTTTCGAGATCCCTTCTGATCCCTAATGATTCTATGATGTGGTCTCACCGGGGCAGAGTAGAGGGGGAGAAGACCCTGTCTTGATCTGCTAACCTGTTTAGTACTAGTATTGATATTTCTGAAGCTGATCAGTCGTGGAAAGCTGCATAAAACACACGATCACTCTGGCAAATGTTAATCTCTTCTGTCACCTGCAGCCAGAGAGATTCCTAATGTGACCATCTGTCAGCAGAGAAACTCATAATTACAGCAGAATCACCCGAACATTCATCTGGACAGAGAGTGTTTCTCATGCTTTTGTTAGTCGGCTTTCAGAGCTCTACTGGTGATCAAAGTGTATCTGAAACGCAATGCTGAGTGCACTCTCATGGGGGCTGTCCTGCCACTGCAGGATCACAGCTCTGAGGATCTTACCTGTGAAGGAGCCCATGAGTTTGCACAGTTTTGCAGCCCATGGTTACCGTCTTAATGAGACATCCCAGAGGAGCAGGTGAAGAGACATAGGGGTGGAGTGTTGGATTTGGCTAAGCAGGGCTGAGCCTGGTTTGTACTTGGATGGGAGACAGTCTGGGTACAGTAGGCTGACCCTGCTCTGGCAGTGGGGGGTTGGACTCAGATGATCTTTCAAGGTCCCTTCCAACCTGTAACATTCTGTGATATAAAGATTATTTGATATGACTGCTGAATCAAAGCATCTCATCTGGTTTCCCTTCTGTCATACACTTGGAATGAGGTAGCTTCAGCTGCGGCTGATATTGGAGACAACCCCAGTAGCACACCAGCAGCTGCAGAAATCCTGGTGCTCAGGTGTTGTGCTGGTGGAAAAACTCCAAAGAACCATCTGAAATGATTCTTCACATGCAGTGTGTGTCTGTGCCTAAATACAGAACTAACAGAAAGAGTCATCAAGAAGTCTATTCTGGGAACCACAAGACCCCTTCTGGAGCCAGTTTTCATTTCTATTGTCCTGAAGGCCCTGGAATGGGGAAAATGCAAGTGTCAGCACTGCAGCCACAATCTGCAAGGGCTGGATGAGGCTCTGGCCAGCCTGATCTAGGGGGGGATATCCCTGCCCATGGCAGGGGAATGGGACTAGATGATCTTTTGAAGTCCCTTCCAATCCCTAATGATTCTATAAATTGGTTTGGCTTTGAGGATCCACGGGCAACTGAGTCAAAGTCACTTCTGTCACACAAAAATTGAGGGCTTAAAGGACTAGCTGGTTCTCCTGCTTCCAGTGAGGAAGACAAGAAAGATGGGGAAAATTCTGTCTGCTTTTTCAAGCTTCAAGTTCATTTACTTGGTTAGAACTAGTTTAAAACGGGAAAGAGCTGCAAAACTTACACTGGCAGCTGTTGTTTTGATTTATTTTAAAGATTATAGGTGAATTAAAATAGATCAAAGGGATTTTGCTTAATAATCTCCTTGTTCGAAGGGAGCAACATGTAGAGAATACTCTGAATGCAGAATGTTTCCTTCCATGGACTTGGGACTTATGATGGAACTACCTTGAAGTCTTAGTGCATGAATGAAGCACTGTCTGAGACTGGTGCAAACTCTCTCACTGATGATTTGCGTTAGCCAGAGGACATAATCCTGCTCCCAAGCTGATCTGCGTGGCAAGGTACAGTTGCTGTGTTAAGAATGTATTTGTTTAGATGCTGGCGATGCTTTGTGTGCTTCCATAAGAACGTGAAACGTATGTGTCCAGCAGGAGGAGGGAGGGGACTGTCCCCCTGTACTCAGCACTGGGGAGGCTGCACCTTGGGTACTGGGTCCAGTTTTGGGCAGCTCAGGACAAGGGAGACATTGAGGTGCTGGAGCGAGTGCAGAGGAGGGCAACGAAGCTGGGCAAGGGCCTGGAGAATCAATCTGATGTAGAGAGGTTGAAAGAGTTGGGGCTGTTTAGTTTGAGGAAGAGGAGACTGAGGGGAGACCTCACTGCTCTCTACAGCTCTCTGAAAGGACATTGTAGAGCTGTTGGTGCTGGGCTCTTCTCACAGGTCATTAGCGACAGAAGCAGAGGGAAGGGCTTGAAGCTCCAACAGGGGAGGGTTAGACTGGACATCAGGATGAAATTCTTCACGGAGAGAGTGGTCAGGCAGTGGAATGGGCTGCCCAGGGTGGAAGTTGAGTCTCCATCCCTGGGTGAGTTTTTAAAAGACACTTAGATGTGGTATTGGGGGATCTGGTTTAGGAGTGAACATGTAGAGTGGGGTTGATGGTTGGGCTCGATGATCCCAGAGGTCTTTTCCAACCTGAATGATTCTGTGATACTATGAGATCCTTTTTGTATCAGGTGAGCTCAGTGAATGATGTTGAACTTGAGTTCTGCTGGTGGCCCAGGACGTAGCAGGGACTCCTACAGAAATGTAAGCAAATAGGGAAAAGTAATCAGGAAGGGAAAAGAGCTTGAAATTTATGGGTGTTGTAGAAGGCTGTTTGTAGTTACTATGGAAAAATAATGAAAAGCAATTTACGTGTATTTCATGGCCCATAGCTGCACCAGAGGAAGACATAATCTGGTTTTCAGATATTAGAACATAGGGAAAAAAGTCTTTACTTCTGAGTAAGGCATTACAAGATCACAGAATCACAGACCACTAGGGATTGGAAGGGACCTCAAAAGATCCATCCAGCCCAAATCCTCCACCACAGCAGAATCCCCAAGATCCAGTCACACAGGAACATGTCCAGGTGGGTTTTAAATGTCTCCAGAGAAGGAGACTCCACAAGTCCCCTGGACAGCTCCTTCTAGCGCTCTGTCACCCTCACTATGAAGTTCCTTCTCGTATTGATGTGGAACCTCCTCTGTTCCAGCTCACACCCATTGCCCCTTGTGAATGAAACATCTGTAGCTGATGGAGTGTGTGCTCAGCAGAGTGAGGATCCCCTGTGTCACACATCAGTTATACCATCGAGCAGACTTACCCCTTCTGTGGACTTTGTTCATGTCTTCTGCATTACCAGGCTTTTAACTTGTAGGTCTTGAACTTAGTCTTTGACAGCAGAAACCTCACCTGAATACAGGTGTTGCTGGTACTTCAGCACTTGCCATACACCTCTTCACTCAAAGAAGTCTGTAACTCTTTGATGCTTTGACATAGAGAAAGATGTCGACTGTGTACAATTATCCAGTCTGCCCTGCTATGAAATAGTCTCTAAGCTGACTTCAGTAGAAGTAAAGTAAAATTGATGATGCCTAATTGTTCAGGATCTTTCTTCTCATACTCAGAGCAGTACATCAGACTGTGGAAAACTTCCAGTTTGCTTATTTGCTTCTTGTGGTGTCAGATAGAAGAAACTCACACAAATAGTTCCTTCAAAATAATCAGAGTCAACAGAGCATTTACAGGTGATTAAGCTGAATTAAATCTCATTGTATGCTGCAGTCCTAAACAAATTTCATACTTACTTGAGTTTGTTTCACAGCAAATCAATAACACTAAAGACTTCATTTGAACAGACAACACAGAGTCTCCTGTTCCTCTTCCACGTGCATATGAAACCATCAGCTTCAGTTAACGAGAAATTCTCCATAGGCATTGATGGGTGGAAATGTTTTCTTTCCTCTGAGTGCCTTCTGCGTTACCGATCTGCCATCAGCTAACAGCCTTGAGTGGTACAAAGCACTGTCCAACACCTCAGAAAGCTTTTCATAGTTGTCAGTGGTTCATACAAACTAGCTACTACCAGGATGTTCCAGAGATAAGAAGAGATTAGAAACCCCAGCTATAGACAGTATTAAATATTCATGTGGTACCACTGCTGAATGAAGTGTAAACACGAAAGAGCACAGACAACAGCATATCCCCCTGGCAGGGGGATTGGACTAGATGATGTTTCGAGGTCCCTTCCAATCCTTGATGATTCTATGATTCTATGTCACTCCTGGAACCCACGCTTCTCTTGGGAATCAACACGTCTATCCTTTGTGTCTCAGTTTGCCATTGTTATCTCAGGGTGCCGCCAATTCCTGCCCATCAAGAAGTCCTCAGAAATCATCAATGTCTGGAAGATTTTCTTAGAGCAATAGATGTAGTAACTTCCAATAGGCACAGAGATGCTGAGTAAAATAACTGATGAAGGAATACAGGGAGATCCTAAAGTTTCCTGTCCAGTTATCAGTGAAGGATTTGAGTTCATGAGTCATTTTGCGTTTGTGCTTTCAAGGAGAACGTTCCCACGTGGTGACATGCGTTGAACAATTGAGTAGAGAGATGTGAAGAAGAGAGGTGTCTTCAAATATTAATATAGATGTAACAGGGACTGAAAGAATTAAGACTGTACGGTGCAAATGTCTCATAATAACTGAGATACCAGATTCTGGTTGTCTCTGAGCTGCACAGATACTTTGAGAATGCAAGGAGGAGAAATGAAATAGTTTTGCACTGGAATGGGCTGCCCAAGGTGCTGCTTGAGTCCCCACCCCTAGATGAGTTTAAAAGATGCTTAGATGTGGTGTTGGGGGATCTATTTTGGGGGTGAACTTGTAGAGTAGAGTTGATGGTGGGACTTGATCCCAAGGGTCTTTTCCAACCTGAATGATTCTATGATTCCCTTGAACCTGCAGAGAAGGGTTAATGGTTGGACTCGATGATCCCAAGGGTCTTTTGCAACCTCCATGATGATTCAGTGATAGTTACCCAAGGTCTTCCAGGGTTCTTTGATTCCAGCCCTGTATTGTTGGTAGACATTAGATATGAGCTGTAAGTATGTTTTCTCCTGAGCCCCTTGAATATATGTTGCATGCAGCCCTCTGTCTGGCCCTGTCTCCTGGATGGACTTTAATCTCCTGCTGTAGCTTTGTCTCTCTCTGCTACTCCTCCAGTCTGGTCTCCATGAGAAGACCCTGGACCAAATTTGTCAGTCAAATATCTGTGCCTGTTGAGGGACTCCATCACCAGCAGCTGGCTCTGCTTGCTTTGTTGAGTCTATAAGGGACTGTATTGAGGACATAGTCCCAGGTGGAGTTCCTGGCACTCTAGAGTAGCAGCTCTGCTCTTCACAGAATCACAGAACATCAGGGATTGGAAGGGACCACGAAAGATCATCTAGTCCAATCCCCCCACCACAGCAGGATCCCCTAGATCAAGTCACACAGGAACACATCCAGGCAGCTTTTAAATGTCTCCAGAGAAGGAGATTCCACAACACCCCTGGGCAACCCGTCCCAGGGCTCTGTCACTCTCACCAAGAAGAAGTTCCTTCTCATATTTATATGGAACCTCCTCTGTTCCAGCTCACACCCATTGCCCTATCACTAGATGACATTATGCAGAGCCTGGCTCCATCCTCCTGACACCCACCCTTCACGTATTTGTAGACATTAATGAGGTCACCCCTCAGACTTCTCCTCACTCTACAGACCCTCTGGATGCCACCAGGGTGGTACGTTTCTTTCTCTCCCTCCTCCTTCTCTCTCTCTTCATCTCCTCATCCTCCTCTTCTCTCTCTCCCTCCTCCTCTCCCTTCTTCTTTCTCTGTTCCTCCCATTCTCTCTTCATCCCTTCCTTCCCTCTCTCTGTCTTCTCTCTCTCTCCTTCTCACTCTCTTTTTCCTCCCTGTCCCCCCCCGCAGAGTGTAGTCTGTGTGAGTGTGGTGAAAGCTACCCTATGCGTCTGACACCGTTAGCATCTTGGTTCTGGGACCAAGAGCATCGTACCTCTCGCGACTGGAACTTTTCCAGATCGTGACAGCAAATACATAACAAAAGGAATTTTTTCAAATCCAGAATGAATTTTAGTCAGCGTGTGTCGATATCACAGACCATTAGGGATTGGAAGAGACCTCAGACTAAAGACAGTGGGTGAGCATGGAGACACTCCTGTTGGATTCTAGACAAACATCATTCCGATTACGCCACTTTTCTGCCCTTTGTGCAATCCTTATGCCCCAGCACCTGATTCTCACAGCGTAAGTCGGCACAGTAGAGCACACCTGGAATCCTCAGGTTAGCATAGCTCTTCTCAATAAACCCCCAACCATAAATGAAATGGACTGAAGGTTCAGCGCAGCTGCGAAGGAGATACTAGCCAGCAGTTGATTGCATTCTGAGCCAGGGAACACGGCCTTTATAGCACGACTACCAATGAATTTTAAATCGCTCCAAAGTTCAAACTTCACTGAAGCATCACATTGTATGTTGAAATCGGCCGTTTTGGCTGGCAAATGTCATCTATATTTCAGAAAACACCCATGTTCTAATCAAAAATGAATTAAAAGACATGGAAACTTCAAGCACCATTTGTCATCCGAGGCTCATGTTCATTAATATGCCTCATATCTGTAATTCTGAGAAAAGCTAAGTCAATCCCCAAATTACCGCAGCGTTCAAAACTAAATAGTAATGCATTTTAAAGAGTGTCTTGGAAATTGAATGCCAGCTGAAAATAAATGACGGTACCTTTTAAAATTAAATTACAGCGGGCTTTTTGCTTTGTCCTTTCCCCTGTTGTCATCTTCAGTTAGTCTCGCTGTCCAATTCTTGCCACGCGTGCCCTATGACAAGAAGGGCTTAGAATAGAAAAGACACAAACACCACACAATTTTTCATAATTAAATACTTTGCTCGGTCTGAACTTGGTACAAAAAAAAATCCATTATATAGAAAGGAGTCTCTTACATTGGCCGTGTTCCTCTGCGACTTGGTCTAGGGGATCCTGCTCTGGCAGGGGGGTTGGACTGGATGATCTTTACAGGTGCATTCCAATCCCTAGTGATTCTATGGCTTGATCTAGGTGACCCTGCTCTGGCAGCGGGATTGGACTGGATGATCTTTCGAGGTCGCTTCCAAACCCTAATGATTCTATGATTCGGTGAATGTCTGTTTTCTCTGATCATCTCTGTGGGCCTCCTCTGTACTCACCCCAACACGTCTCTTTCCTGTGTTGGGGGCACTGGAGCTAAACCCAGTACTCCAAGCAGAGTTGTCACCTGAGCAGAGCTGAGGGGGAGAATCACTTCCCTTGACCTCTTGGTCATATTTCACTTGATGCAGTCCAGGATGCAGTTGGCTTTCAGAGCTGCACATTGCCAGCTCACATCCAACTTTTCATCCACTAGCAGCCCCAAGGCACTAGTGGTATAGATCAAGTAAACACTTTTTTGGCTGCTCTCATGCAAGATTTTATGATTCCATGATTTTCAAACAAAGGGTTAAAGTGCTGCTCAGACTTATCAGAAGTGTTTTCCTTCTGGTACAGCCCTTTCACTCTGCTCATCAGCTGGGAAAAGGAAACAAGCCATTAGTACTCAAGGTTTGAATGACCTTCAAGCAAAGTCTTTTGTTCCTTCTAATCTTGATTAACAAACATCCACCTTCTGTTTATAAATCCTTCTCTGCAGTTGCTTTTCCTTGGTCTCTCTTTCAAGTGAAGCCATTTTTCTTTCAGAAAAAGTTAACAGAGTTAAACTTCAGCTGGAGTGAATGAAATAGTGTGGGAGAAGTCTCTGCCTGTGTGTTGTCTGTTCCTTCAAGATAGAAACTGATTGGACAGAAATCTGAAGGAGCTGAACTCTAATTGACTCATAAACCTCTGCACAACAGTGAGGCATATAAAAATTGAGCATTCATTCTGAACCCTGTGTTAGTGGATAATCAGCCTCAAAGACCATCAACTTCATTAATGTCTATAAATATTTGAAGTGTGGGTGTCAGGAGGATGGAGCCAGGCTCTGCTCAGTGTCATCTAGTGATAGGACAGGGGGCAACGGGTGTGAGCTGGAACATAGGAGGTTCCACACCAATATGAGAAGGAACTTCTTCACTGTGAGGGTGACAGAGCCCTGGAAGGGGCTGCCCAGGGGGGTTGTGGAGTCTCCTTCTTTGGAGATATTTCAGACCCACCTGGATGTGTTCCTGTGTGACTTGGTCTAGGTGATCCTGCTGTTGCGGGGGGATTGGACTGGATGATCTTTCGCGGTCCCTTCCAACCCCTAACGATTCTATGAATCTGTGATTAATTTTCAATATTTATTTAAGTTGTTAGTTGCCACGTCTTTCACTGCTGCAGCCCAGCTGAGTTCTAGCTGGGCTTTGGCCCTTCTAACTTTCTACCTGCACAGCCTCTCTACATCTTCTTAGCCTCTCTACATCTTCTTAGCCTCTCTACATCTTTGTGATGCTCCTGAGTTGCCGGTTCCCTCTTTCTGAAGAGGGACTCTCCTTTTCCCCCTTGACATTCACTCAGGATCAGATACGACCCAGACCAGAGCACAACAGGTACACTCCCTTTAAAGACATTCAGTACGTGTGATGGGTAGCAGCCTCTTAGCTCTGTGCCCTGCATACACTTACCCTGCTTTCCTGAGCTGTGTCATTGTGCTCTGCATGTCGGTTTTAATCCAAAATAACCTGGAAGAAGAGCTTATCAGGAAAACAGAATTTCCATGAGCAATCATTTTGTTCCTACCGTTTGACAAAGACAAAGGGCATCTACAGCGGTAGTGGTGCTAGCAATGCGCTCACGTGCTGGAACTAATGATGTTCCCCGATTTACTCCACATGAGAAAGGTAAAGCAAAGCAGCCTGTAGATGTAAAACAAGTAAGAACTAAAAACTGGCCAGCAGGATGCCAGGAGCCAGCAATCTGCCCTTGTGGCCAAGAGGGCCAGCAGCATCCTGGGGTGGATCAGAACAGGGGTGTTTAGCAGATCAGGAGAGGTTTTTCTCCCCCTCTACTCTGCACTGGTGAAAACACATCTGGAGTCTTGTGTCCAGTTCTGAGTCCCTCAGTTCAAGAAGGACACAGAGCTGCTGGAGGGAGTCCAGCACAGAGTAACAAGGACGATGAAGGGGGTGGAGCACCTCCCTTATGGGGAGAGGCTGAGGGAACTGAGCTTGGAGGAGACTGAGGGGTGACCACATTAATGTCTATAAATATGTGAAGGGTGGGTGTCAGGAGGATGCAGCCAGGCTCTGCTCAGTGTCATGTAATGATAGGTCAAGGGGCAATGAGTGTGAGCTGGAACATGGAAGGTTCCACACCAACATGAGAAGGAACTTCTTCCTGGTGAGGGTGACGGAGCACTGGCAGGGGCTGCCCAGGGGGGTTGTGGAGTCTCCTTCACTGGAGACGTTTAAAGCCCACCTGGACATGTTCCTTTGCAACTTGGTCTAGTTTATCCTGCTGTGATGGGGGGATTGGATGATCTTTTGAGCTCCCTTCCAATCCCTAAAGTTTTGTGGTTCTTTGAGAGAAGGCAGTAAGTAACACGGCTTTTTCCTGTGTTGGATGGCTGATTCAGTGTCCCTACACTGAATTCCTCCTCTGGCAGGGGGATTGGACTAGATGATATTTCGAGCTCCCTTCCAACCCCTAATGTTCTGTGATTCTGTGATACACAACATCCTTAGTGCTACTTCTTGCTGCAAGTGCAGAGGAGGTCCTCAATTTCTGTCAAAACACCACACATTGAAATTATAGGAGCAGCATATGTTGAGACATTGAAAAGTTAGTTTTACATTATAAGGGACAGATGAATCCACCATTACAAATAAAAGGTAGGAGAATGAACTTCACAGTATTAAGTGGAGATATCCAGACAACTGCCAGTCTTTGAATCACCTCATTCTGATGGGCTCATGTCCATCTGCATCGTTTTTCAATTAGTAATAGTATTTATTATTCTTATTGTCAGAATTTTTACACTTCAGAGTGCGTGATGCGTCTAAGAGGTTTTGCTTCCAGCTTTACAGGGATTCCAATTTATCATTTCTTAATTGGCTGCTTGGAACCAAAGCAAAGCAATTTCCCTTCCCATCTGACCAAAACAGCACTCATCAACCTTGATGTTCAGGATCCAGTGCTTGACAGAAACACACTGTCAGTCAAAGGGCTCAACGCGAGAACCGTGCGATGTACGTTTCGCCAGTTTGATCTGAAATTCACCAAAGAAAAGGGTAAATGAAACTGGAAACAGAAAATGAGAAATAATTTTTATAATAATCTTAAGGAAAAAAAACCCTACGTGAAAATACTTCAATAATAAATATGTTTTCAGGAAATCAAAAAGCGTGTAAACGTTGTACTTGGAAAAGTAATCTAAGTCAATACAATTAAGATTATTAGTGTATGAAATAGAAGGCAGAATGAAACTTTGAGGAAGGAGGAATAAGAAATAAAATCCAGTCCGTTATCTTCTGTCAGGAAGAAACAACAATGAAAAACGAAATTGGAGGGAATACAATATTTACACAAGCAAATGTGTAACTCTGTGTCCTGCTGTGGCAGGGGGATTGGACTGGATGGTCTTTCGAGGTCCCTTCCAAACCCAAATCAAAAGAGTTAAAATAATTTGAGAGAGACTAACTCTTTAAAAAGCTGCACAATGAAACCCACGTCGAAGGAAATGCACGGATGCTCAATATGGAGCAGGTACTGAAGCGAAGCACTGCATTAGAGCTTAGAATGTCCATATTGGAATGTTACCATCACACAGCAAAGCTACATCAGAGTTGCTTGTGATAAAGATTGTGTTCTGTAATGCAGAGCTGCTTTCCAATCTGCTTTATGGTTCAGAGGAGAACAGTGAATCTGGATGTTAATTAATGGTTGGACTTGATGATCCCAAGGGTCTTGACCAACCTGAATGATTTTGTGATTCTCTTGAACTTGCAGAGTAGGGTTAATGGTTGGACTCGAGTCCCCACCCCTGGATGAGAAGATGCTTAGATGTGGTGTTGGGGGATCTGGTTTGGGGGTGAACTTGTACAGTAGGGTTGATGGTTGGACTTGATGATCCCAAGGGTCTTTTCCAACCTGAATGATTCTGTGATATCAACACACTAGGCAGATTTTATCTGAAACACTCTCAGCCACTTAAAACTGAAAACTGTTGACCTGAAATAGCCAATTTCTCATTAACATGATAGTAACAACTTACAGAATCGTTCAGGTTGGAAAAGACCCTTGAGATCATCAAATTTGACTATCAACTTGAGAATATGAATTGTATTGTAAATGGCTATTTGTATAAATAATTTAAAATACTTTAAAAATAATTTTAGAATAATTTTAGAATAATTTAAAATAATTTAAAAATAATTTTAGAATATTTTAAAATAATTTAAATGTTTAAAAAATATTTCAAAATTTTAAAAGAATTTTAAATTTTTAATACCTTTTACTCAGTAAGGCAAATGTGTTGCTGATTTGTGTGTTGCCTTCTGGAAAGCAGACATGTAGATACCAACGAAAACAACCCCCAGTAATGCCGTATTGACAGGGAACATCTAGCAACAGTGGCTACCAGGCTAACTGAAGGCAATCAAGAAGAGAGGGAGTGAAGATGTTTGAAAATAGCAGGGTCTCTAACTACAAAATAAAGCACAAACTACTGTATCATTGACTGCTTGTGCCCTAACTTACCTACTGGTGCCAAGTCTGTGACAGGCTGTTTAGGGACATAAAGACACTGAGGATTCCAGAACAGACCTGCAGAACCTCATATTTCTATCTTTGTGGTCAGCACCATCTCTTTTGCCATATCTCCTTGTAGTCCATCCAAACTTTAACCCGTGTTCTCACCCTCAGGTGATCTTGAGGCTGAATTCCAAGGGGTTCCTTTTAGAAAAGGCCGTGCCCGCAGCTTCATCTTCTTTTCTGTTCGTTTCATTTGGTTTGTTCTCGTGTGCGTGTGTGTGTGTGTGTGTTTGGGCTTGCAGGTGCTCCTTCACCTTTCTCTTCTTGTTTTATTTGTTCACTGCCGGATTCATTACTCTGCATTAAGCTGCACTGAACTACATTTGTCATCTATTAGTCCTGTTACTGTCTGCAGTGTTCCTCATTATTTACTGTTCTTCCTAATTTAGAATCACATGGAAAGCTTGCTTTTGGAAGCATCATCCCGTTCATTTATATGAATAAAAGTAGCAGAAGACACAGCCTGCAATACTGGGATCTTATTAATAACTTTTGTCTCATTTCGGGACAAACAGCTTTGACTTCTCCTTTCCTCCTATTGCAGCAATTAACTTCCCTGCGTTCTTGTGTTGGATCTCCAGAGCATTTCAGAGGTTAAGCACTGAAAAAGAACTGATGCAGTTGTGTTCCAAATGAGGCCTTGTCTCCATCACACCTGCAGAACTACATCCTTTCACTTCTTATAATTTCAAATCTATTCAGACTTATTTCACAAGGTTTGAACCCCAACATGGATTTGGTCCCATTTCCTTTGGTGCCATGCAGTTTTAAGTAATCATAGAACCATTCAGATTGGAAAAGATCCTTGAGATCATCAAGGTCAGCCAATAACCCTACTCTGCCAAGCTCCCCACTAGACCAGAGCTCAACCAATAACCCTACTCTGCCAAGCTCCCCGCTAGACCAGAGCTCAACCAATAACCCTACTCTGCCAAGCTCCCCGCTAGACCAGAGCTCAGCCACCACATCTAAACCATCTTTAAACGTTTGATGCATTTGCTGTGCTTTCAGTTGCCCTCAGTCTTGTTTATATGAAATAGATGTTTGATAGCTCTAGAAGCAGGAGCCTTTTAGTGAGATCTCCACATAGTTTTTTCTCCAGAGCTGATAACAATCAAATGTGACTTCTGTAGAGGAAGGCATTCTCAGCATCGTCAAGGTTCTGATTTAGAGGCTGCTCCTGATGAACAAGTGTAAATATACTACTGTACCATATGGTGCCTGCCAAATGTTGTGGGTTTTTAAGCTTTCAAGGTTTTTTCATACCTCTTGCTTCAGGTGAGCAACAAATTCATATTAAAAATTAAAAATTTCTTGTTCTTTCTAGGAATATTTTAATTTTCAAATTTTTTAAGACATATTTTTAAAGGGTCAGAGTGTCTTTGTGTGCTCGCCAAGAGGCAGCCCAAAAGAATTCTCTATGTGGCACCATTTTGACATCATCAAATAATATGATGATAAAATGAAGTCTCTACAGAAAGATCTTTTTCATACAACTTGAGCTTTTGAATAATTATTTTACACGATTCTTAATCACCAAACAACATAAACACAGTTTTGCTTATGATAAGATCAGATAATCAGGGATGTGTTTTGTGTGTTTTGGTTAGGAGAAAATGCACTTGTTTTGGTTTATTCCTCTGTCTGCTGTGCCCTGGTGAGATCACATCTGGAATATTGTGTCCAGTTGTGGGCCTCTCAGTTTCAGAAGGACACAGAACTGCTGGAGAGGGTCCAGCGCAGAGCCACAAAGATGATGAAGGGAGTAGAACATCTCCGTGATGAGGAAAGGCTGAGGGAGCTGGGGCTCTTTAGCTTGGGAAAAAGGAGACTGAGGGGTGACCTCATTAATGTTGATAAATATGTGAAGGGTGGGTGTCAGGAGGATGCAGCCAGGCTCTGCT